>JAVQJD010047292.1:0-50536 GCA_036023655.1 Nannoperca australis | reverse complement strand
ATTATGTCCCTCAGCCCGTTTAGCTGTTAGATGGTTTCATTTTTATATTTTAAGTGAAAGTGCAACATAAAGCAGCATGAGAAGAGCTACAGTTCTGCTTTCACAGAGGCTGATGAATGCATGGGTCTAAAATGCCCTTTTTCTGTATGTTACTGGATTTGGTGGTGTGAATTACAATAATTAATTGATGACACATTAAGCGTTGACTATTCATGTACAGTAGACTCACAGTGACTTGACTATTTGGTCATGGTGAGAGACAGGAATTCATGATACAGTAAAGTGATATCTGGATTTGATTGCCTATCACCAGTTATTTATTATATTATGTGACTACAAAGTTGCCGTTTCATTTATTTTTGCCCAGATATGACTTCCGTAGGAGGGTTGCAGATGTCCTGCAGTTGGAAACAGCAAGAGTCAGCATCCTGCCCAGCTCTTCAGGTGATAAATGGTGCCAGCAAGTCGACTTCATGATATCTGGTAAGGTAGAAACCCCCCCAAATTATCTTTCCCTATAAACACAATTAGCTCAGTCAAGTATTTCCTTTCACACAGCAACAATACATTAAACATGAGAGGAATGAATGTTCACTCACTCACTTCCTCTATTTATACGGATAGTCATATACAAACATAACCATTAATCATGAGGTTAAAATCCTCGACAGACATAACCAGTCATTATGCATTGTGTTTGTGGTGGCAAACAGGTTTGATCCTGCACTCTTGCAACAATTCAATTTAAGCAGGTTGCGTTCACTATGGTTAAGTGATGTGGCCTTGAAAGTATGTGTTGACTTATCTCACCTCTTCAGGCAAGCTCCTGTGTTTGTAAGGTTATTTCAATTATATAGCTAACACAGAATATTACACACAGGTAAACACTGTACATATTTTTTTATCTCTATGTCCAACCATGAGAATCTTGGGATATGTTTCTGATGAATGCAAGCTGAATGCCCAGACCGTGTTCATCAGGACAATGAATAATTATGGGCATTGAAAAGATCTTTAGAAAACCTGAAAAATTGCACAGTAACCTGATGCTGGAGTGTCTGTGAGTCTCATTTTCTCTCTTCCTCTGTCCCAGGGCAAACAGAGAAGTGTCTGTAAAGGGGTTTCACACACTATAGCACAGGATAGACAAAGGTCTCCCACAAGGTGGACAGTTTACTATTGCTATAATTCCTGAAAAGGCCTCCCTAACCTTGATTACGTGTATGACAGCAATACAGCAGAAAGATGCACACCCGAGTTTCCGGAAAGGCTTGAGAGAATAGAAATTATTGTGAATTTTTGACATTGAACACAGAAATAAATAATTTGTCAAAAAATATTTGGCATTTAATGTAGATCATCAACATTGTCAGGAAATTACTCACAAATATATGAAAAATCAGACAAATGTCAAAATATACTGGAGGGGGGGCTTTAAGTAACTGTAAAGCAATCACACCTACAACCAGTTGAAAGGAAAACCAAACTTGCTATGCAATAGAGGTTATTTGTTATTTCCGATACAAATGAAATACACTGCAACATTCCTGGTATATCATCATCTGACTTAATGATGGACATTGCCTTTAGACAATATTTAGCAAATCAGTAATTATGGCTTGGACAGGCTGTGTGATTGAGCATTTCCACATTGTCTGTATCTTGAAGGGGATGTCAGCCCAGAACTTCTGAAGTCTGTCAAAACCAGCGAGAAGATGGGCATGTTCAAAGAGTCTGACTGTACAAGTAAGTATGCTGTAATTATAGCTTCACCCGGACTTTAGGTGCATAATGGGAATGTGAAATAGTTTATTTAAGGGAGGACAACATTTAGAAGTCCTCTGGTGTTGGATGGTTGGATGTCTGATGAGACATCTTGTGGTTTTCCATCATGGTTCTATGCACTTTATGTAAACCTCTTATTTGGAAGTCGCTTTGGATAAAAGCGTTTGCTAAATGCCTAAATGTAATGTAATGTAATGTAATGGTTTGACATACATTTAAGGATGGCAATGTGTAAACATTGTATCACCACCAACAATACAATGGTCACTGATAAAATAAAAACCCAACTATAACATTGTTTGCATACCATACATACAAAGAGAGCCATGTTTTCAAAGATCACTCTTATTACCTCTTATCTTAGTTGGTTTAGGGCTTTTTGATGAGCACTTGAAGGCAGGATTGCTTCAAGAAAGGTGTATGTGCCTTTAAATTTTAAAAAGACAATGTCAGAGTACAACAATAGCATACACAGAGTAATAGCAGCCTTTAATAGAGTTTCATTCATTGCTTAAATAACCTGTGGGCATGTTTCTGATCTGACAACCTCAGGAGGTGCAGGTCTGCTGCTGTTGCCAGGAAGTGTGCTTGTTGGCTTTATGTTTGCTGCCGCCTGCCTGCTGCCATCCACAATTTCTTCATAGCTCAGAGATTCAGCCACACCATGCATCATCAGTGGAAATATATGGATCCTCATATTGTAAAACTGTGAACATGTTTATGAAAAGTGATACAATGGTCATCTGATTAATAATCAAGCAAATTATAACTGTGTTTCTTCAAATAACTTTTCTCAACCAATAAAGATCTTGTCATTTTACACTTTGCTTTGTATAATACTCATTTTAGGCAAAAGGCTGTTTGGCCTTTATAGAAACTTCCATTTATCCGCAACAGATGTTGGTCATATTTTATTCATTTGTACTGTTAAAAGGGTGGATGAAGTATATTCAGTTCAATTTAGTTTTATTTATATAGCGGCATATCATAACAAAAATCTCAGGTGCAACCATAGATCCTGATTCTACAGCTCAAGAGGCAGAAATACCTGCAGACAGCATCAGAAGGAGAGAGAGAGAGAGAGAGAGAGAGAGAGAGAGGAGAGAATAATCATACAACTATGGGAAGTTGAATTAGTAACAAGCATTAATGGGATATGAGTGTGTACAGATGGAGAAAGAGAGGATGAGAGAGGAGCTCAATGCATCCTAGGCAGTCTCCCGGCAGTCTAGGCCTATGGCAGCATAAGTAAGAGTTAGCCATACTATAAGTATTATCAAAGACGAAAGTCTTAAGCCTAATCTTAAATGTGATCTTAAAATCTTTGTGTGAGTTTAACATCCGAAAATTGCAGGTCATCCAGGTTGTTATGTCCTTGAGGCATGCTTGAAATTGAGCTAATTGATTGGTTTCATCTGGCTTGATCAATAAATATACTTGGGGATCAACTGCATAACAATGAAAATGTATGTGCTTCCTAATAATATTGCCTAAAGGAAGCATATATAAGGTTGAACAGAATTGGTCCAAGCACAGAACCTTGTGGGACTCCGTGACTAACTCTGGTGTGCATAGAGGAATCATTGTTAACAAGTACAAACTGATATTGATCTGATAAATAGGATTTAAACCAGCCTTTAATGCCAATTAAATGTTCTAGTCTCTGTAATAGAAAGTGACGTTCAATGGTATCGAATGCGGCACTCAGATCTAATAGGACAATTACAGAGACAAGTCCTCTGTCTGATGCAATTAGAAGGTAATTTGTAACTTTCACCAGTGCTGTCTCTGTGCTATGATGCAGTCTGAATCCTGACTGAAAGTCCTTAAACAACTTATTGTGGTGTAGAAAGTCACACAACTGATTGGCGACTAGTTTCTTAAGGATTTTAGAGAGAAAATGAGGGTTAGATATAGGTCTATCTTTTTTTTTTGAGGGCAATAGTGTTGAGTGTTATTCACAGTGAGCCTGCAGCACTATCAACAAGATGATGAATTTGGGAGGGACTACAGTTAGTATAGGAGTCATCTGTTATATTGAGACATGGCATTGAATTAAATGCCGATGGAATCATTTCCTTAAATTTAGCTACAGCAGTGTCAGATAGACATCTAGTGTAGGAATGTTTGCCCAGCGGCGTGTAGTCCAGTAATAAGAATTCAAAAGTAATTAAATAATGGTCTGATAAAAAAGGGATTCTGTGCAAAGACTTCAGTTCACAGTTCAATTTCTATGCCTTAGTCCAAAACAAGGTTGAGGGTGTGGTTAAAACAGTGAGTGGGTTTATGTACACTGACAGAAGCCAATCAAATCTAATAATGAAATAAATGCAGCACTATGGCTGTCATTTTTTACATCCACATGAATATTAAAATCACCTACAATAATTACTTTATCTGTTATAAGGACTAAACCTGAAAATTCAGAATACGGTCCAGGAACTCGGTACACAACAAATAGAATTTTTTAATGCTATACATTTTTAGATATCCATTCTTTATTTTTTATGCACTATCCATATATCCATGTCATTTTTTTCTGTATATATCTGGAAATGTGAATAAAATACAATAATCTTTGTATGCCTTGTGCCAGTATTTTTTTTATTTAATTCCCTTGCTTTAACCCCCAATGAGCTGAAAAATAAAATTTCCCAGAAAAAGATAAATTGACGAGTAGTTTTAGTAAATTTGAACTTACTAAGTATTTCTTTTACACACCAGTTATGTGTATCATTTATTGATGTAATCAGTTACATTTTTGAATTGCCTGACACCTTTTACAGCCTTTTCTCAGCTCCATATCCTTCCAGTACTAATATATCCTTCCAGTGGAGTTGGGCTGCAGCACTCAAGTACAGTAGTTTAAATTTAGACTTAGAGTGTAGCGCCTGTACGTGGAATATACTTGTAGTGAAATTTAGACGATGTATTATTCTTCGGCGTGTGTGTTATTCACAGAAAAAGAGGCAAGTCTGGATCCCTCTGCGTCTACTGGAGGAAACGGCCGTCACGTGACCAAAAACGTCAACAACGAAATGGCAGCCTCCTGTTTTGGAAACTAACACAAGGTCCAAGCTGGTAGAAGAGCGCACCCGAGAATCACATTTCCAAGACGAAAGCACCGGGTGTGTATTCAGCATTTTACCGGCTGCATGTGGGGGAACTTTAACGTTAGCTAGCGGCGGTGTGGGGGAGCTAACGTGCCGTCTCCCGGTGGAACAGCGCGAGCACAGAGGGATGTTGATTGTTTTCAAACGGGGCAAACGGGCGGTCGTCCAGCGCCAGTGTCCGTAGCATGTTGTCCATCATCAAAAGCGGGGGGTAAAAGCGTTGGGCCACTTAGCTGTGAAATCGGAAAAAAAGAGCTAGCAACTTTACAAATACTCTACTGTGCTACCACACCCACATTTAAAACCAATGGCGACACCCTGAATGAATTAGTGTGTTGTGGTTGGCCTGTTGATGAACAGTGAATTTGAAAAAAAGTCGCCCTCTACTTCAACCCAAGCTCTGTTTTGTAGTTTCTTATTAGAATATCACCAACAACAGTTTGATTTTATTGTAGCTAGTTAGCTCGCAATGTGGTTACGCGACTGATCCATCTAATATCAACTTGTAAACAACAATCGCACGCGATTTGTTAAGCCAATAGGAGAGCTCATCGATGAATAATACTGCATCGTGATTGGTCGGCTATTAGAAGTGTTTTTTTTTTTCCACCGAGTTAAATCCTACACTGGATGTGGATAGTGATAAGGAATTCACCATTGCACAGTAAGCTCTGGCTTTTGTTTTATGAGATTGTCGCAGTACACCGACACCAGCCAATTAGTCCGTTCTTTTAATATTTAACTCCTGTGACAGTTGCTTAATCAGCATATTACAACAGGTTAAAGATCCAGGTGTGGACTGTGACTTTGAGTTCCACGTTAACAGTCTGCTAGGCTACAGCCATTCACTGTCCAGCTCCAGTCACCTGAAGTCCACATGGCTTCCCAGAAGTCAGGTAAAATGTGGATAATCAGGGTGGGTTATGTATGGAGGGTACCGTAGCTCTGTTTTGAAAAAGTTTGGTATCAAGAAACAATACTTTTTATGTTGAATTAGTTCGTCGTGTTCTGTCTTCCATCCAGACACAGCCATGTCTCCAAAGATCACAGGAGACCTGCTCAGGCAGCTTCGCCAGGCCATGAGGAATTGTAAATTTTTCTCTGAGCCCATACAGGCTTACATCATCCCTTCTGGTGATGCACACCAGGTAAGTGATATCTTTGAAAACCAAATTCATTTAAGAATATTTATTTTAATTATTATTGTTTGTTTAGGTCGCTTGGAGGGTATTCTTTTCTGTGTGTTCTTACTTTGATTGTAAAGTGTATTGGGACCATGCCGCATGGTGATCCTGCACTTTAAATAAAATGAATTGATTGATTGTTCACCACCACACAACATAGGTGTGTTTACATGTTTACAGGGCTAAAGTCCCCCCAAAACATGAACTAATACACACATGCACAAGCTCACAGTAGTGCAGCTGAAACTCCTGCCTATTTTACTTTGTGTGTGTCCGGATTCACTTCTGATCATCTTTTCTGACCTTTAACTACAATTAATTGTAGCCCTTTGCCCACTGCTCCGCCCTTTTCCCTCTCCATGGGCCAAGACACGATGTGAGAAGAGCGACAAAGATTTTAAATGTCTGACTGGTTAATGGCCACTTTGCACTGATTGTTAATGAAGCTCTCTCTCTCTCTCTCTCTCTCTCTCTCTCTCTCTCTCTCTCTATGTCCGTATGTCTTTCAGAGTGAATACATTGCACCGTGTGACTGCAGACGTGAATTTATCTGTGGATTTAATGGCTCTGCAGGTTAGTTTTGCATGTGTGTGAGTGGCAATGTACATCCTGAGTTCAACGTTTAGTTGGGCAGATTAGAAGCCTGATCTAATATGTGCTGTGGATAAATCTAGGATGAAGAGCAATGTGATAAATACACTTGCAGGGACATACAGCTTTTATTCTGTAAACCACGCACATACCAACACATCTCTTCTCATGTTTAATGTAGCTAGTAAAGTGTGATGTTATCAGAGGTGTACTTACTTTTGTTAAAGATAACTGGGGGAAGCCCTGCTGATCACCCTGACAGATGGGGTGCTCACTCACTTCCAGACTTTTGTTCACAGATGTTCTTTAGCGCGTCACATCAGACGAGTGACAGACACATTGTACATGGATCATGTACAACACATGGACATGGATCCAACAAAGCATCTGTGGTTGGAAATGTCAAATCTGCTTTGTTTGTTGTGATGCGTAGGTACAGCCATTGTCACAGAGCAGCATGCTGCAATGTGGACTGATGGGCGATATTTCCTTCAGGCCAGTC
This sequence comes from Nannoperca australis, assembly GCA_036023655.1. Taxonomy (NCBI): domain Eukaryota; kingdom Metazoa; phylum Chordata; class Actinopteri; order Centrarchiformes; family Percichthyidae; genus Nannoperca; species Nannoperca australis. The sequence goes on along the minus strand of JAVQJD010047292.1, from coordinate 43,361 downwards.
AGCAGATGGACAACAACTGGACCCTGATGAAGATGGGTAATGCTGTACTTTTGTTTTGTTGCATTTTTGAGTACTTACACATATTTTATACGTATTTATAGACTATAAGATATATAACTGTAAGATTTGCACTACAGATTCTGAAATGAAGTCTCTCCTTATGCCGAACATAAACGCTAAGTACCCTAAGCAAAACACTGATAATAAGGCATGAATCATAGCTAGACTGTAAGTCCGAATGTTTTAACTTAATTTGAGAAAGATTGTCCTTTTTCTGTCTGCACTGCACTGCATTTTTCTTTTCTTTTTTTAAAGATGTTGTATTTTCAACCGGTATGAGTCAGGCATATTACATGTCTGTCTTTGTTGGTTTAAAATTGTTTTTGTAATAATCGTAAATAGGGCTGAAGGAGACACCCTCTCAGGAGGACTGGCTGATCAGCGTCCTGCCAGAGAACTCCAAAGTGGGAGTAGATCCTTGGATCATCGCTGCTGGTAGGTTGTGCAGTGGTTCAACATTTCTGGGAGGGCAGGAGACACGGTGTCATTTAGAGCAGTACAAACACTGTACACTTCAGGAAATAAGCTCTGGAAAACAAAAATCTTACATTTTGGAGGTTTAAATCTACAATATACAAAATTAATATCCTCAAACAGCTATACAGAGAGCTTTTAATTTTGCCTCTTCATAGAGATCAAGACCGGCAGGCTTTCCAGCAGGTGCGCTCATCCTGTGATTTTTTTGCTTCACCATGTTAATCAAATATTGTATTCTATACCATTATTTGTCCTTCTTTACACAATCTTATGTTTCAGATCAGTGGAAAAACATGTCCAAGGCGCTGACGAGCGCAGGCCACTCTCTGGTGGCAGTGCAGGATAACCTGATCGATGTGGTCTGGATTGACCGCCCAAAAAGACCCAGCACACAGCTCCGCACCTTGGGATTAGAGTACACGGGTCAGTACAAAGCTTCGATTAACGCCATTATTACATATGCCGTTATTTTATAGCAGCTGATTAGGGTTTTGTTTCAGAGATACAGAGAGATTAAGATCATGAAATATTTTTCTGTGAAGTGCCATGCCATGTTGATGAGGCTTGCTGTCTTCCTGTAGGTTTGTCCTGGCAAGATAAGATCACAGCTCTGCGAGCCAAGATGACGGAGAGGAAAATTACCTGGTTCGTTGCCACGGCGTTGGACGAGATTGCATGTATGGTTAACTTTTCAGAAATACACAGTAATGTAACAACCTCTGCCAAGGAGTTCATTGAAGACAGTAATGGAAGTGTCAAGATGCTTTACTTAAACCATCGATGGTAGTATAAAAGAAAAACATCTGTGTGGTACACAGAAAAAGCCTTTTTGAGAGCCTCTTTTGTTGATGTATAGAGTTGGTCACATTAGGTTTTTAGCAGTTTTTAGCTATTGCTGTGTAAAACAAGCAGCAGCCATACCAAACATCGCTCATGTTACGTAAGTTCGTTTTGATACATGATCACGATCCAAGGACCCAGGGATGCACGGGTGTCCTTCCAGATGCCTGTTTGAGCACCTTGTTCACTGTACCTAATGAGCTCTTGTTTCTGATTGTTTGCTCTGAGAGTTTGTGTTAATTTGAGTTTTGCTGATTTTGCTTGTCATCAAGTTGCATTCAGACAAAAGGGATTCAGTGGGCGTTAAATTGAAGGGAATTTACTCGGGCATCAACAAATGATAAGTGGCAGTGACAATAATAACACTGATATTTAACACCAAACACTTTGTACTGAGGTTTCAGTTGAGACATACAGTACTTGAAATGGATTTTAAGGTAACAACACTGTTTTCAGTGTTAGCATGGGTGGCCCACAATAGGAAAAATTGTTAAGTGGCTTTACAGAATGAAACAGAATGTATTTCTTAATTTTCCCCCCTAATGTTATTAAAATGTAAAGTTCTGTTATTTCCTTTTCTCAGGGCTTTTTAACCTCCGTGGTGCAGACATCGAGTACAACCCAGTTTTCTTTGCATATGCCATTGTGGGGATGAACACGATAAGGTAATATGATACAATGCTGCAACAAACTGGCTACATCAGTGTTCTGTTAACATGTAATGCTCCTGACTGCTATGGAGGGCTACAGGAGGAAAAAGTGATGAATTGTGAGTCCTCTGGTGTGTGTATAGACATACATACAGTTCAGTTAGTAGCAGTATAACTATATACTTTTTGAGTTTAATTAACACTATGACTTTCATTTTATTTCACTGAAGAGATCCTAGGACAGTTTAACAGTTAATCAGTCAAAACCTGCAGACACCACCTAAGCTCTTGATGAAAGGTTTCTAAAACTCATGTGAAGTAGTCAAGATTTGACAAATGTTGAAGAAAATAGCAGTGAACCCTACATAAGATGAATTTGCATCTTCGCTGAACACCCCCTTCCTCCCTGCAGGCTTTTTGTGGACCTAAAGCGTCTTTCTGATCCCGCATTGAGACACCATTTGCAGCTGGACTCCCCCAGCAAGCCTGAGCTGAGCATCCATACGTTCCCGTACGAGTCGGTCTACACCGAGCTCCGGGCCATCTGCGCGGCACTCGGCCCAAAGGACAAAGCATGGATCTGTGACAAGGCCAGTTGTGCTCTCACACAGGTCATCCCGAAGGTGAGAGAGCACTATCACATCCACAAATAGGAACATTTAGAAGATGTTTCATTGTGGAAGTTTTGCTATCCTCTCCAAGTTTGGAAAAGCTGTTGCCTATCAGATGTCATCTGTAACCTTGTACCTATGAAATTACACATTTTATGTGTAATGTTTTCTGTAAAATTACACGTGCTATATAAAAAGCTGTAAATATATCCTCTTTATCTATTTCAGGCCCACAGGACTCCCATTCCATACACTCCACTCTGCCTCGCCAAGGCTGTGAAGAACACGGCTGAGATTCAAGGCATGAAAATGGCCCATGTAAGAACCTTTTGAACTTCCTTAATAACTGTGGTGTACATCTCTCGGACTTTATGACATCTTTATAAACTGTTTAATTGCCCTCTCAGAAAATGTATCTTCGTCACTTCTCCTCAACAGATCAAGGATGCAGTGGCCCTATGTGAACTCTTTGCCTGGTTGGAAAAGGAGGTATTTTCATTGTTTTGTTTGAGGCCATAGCTTGTTTAGATCAGTGGAAGAAAAGAACAGGTTCCTCCAATCTGTATTAACATGTTTCCCACTGGACAAAAAAAAACAAGGCTGAAAAATCAATGTATAGGCTAAAAACATTTATTGAATATATTGTTCTAATGTTATATTCATCAACAAGTCTTAATAATAAATCTTAAATGGTTGGTGGAAAGTTGCTCATTTCTATGTCAGTGTGAATGTGTGAACCCTGTGTTCAGGTGGAGGTTGTTAAGTAACTCAGCTTGCACTTGAAGCGTAGAATATGCCACTGTTATTTTAACTCCCTGCACATGACTGGATGTCTTTTATAGATTCCAAAAGGCACGGTGACCGAGATCTCTGCTGCTGATAAGGCTGAAGAATTGCGCAGGTGGGTTTATTTTAGTTTGTTGTTTTTTGATGATGTTTTACAAACCACATTGGTTTTCCTTGTTTGGTTGACAAGCTCATCCACTTTGACGTCATGTCAGCTTTCATGCATAAAAGGCTGTTCTCGAAACATGCTGTTTCAAACTGTGTTGTTAAAGTCTCTATTCTGGACTTATATCCCCCTCTACTGGACATTGAAGTGTAGCAAAATGTAAAAAGTGAAAAATTCTAAATCTTATGTGCTCCTAGTGTGCTTTGAACAAGAGTAATATTTTAACTCTTAAGTTAACTAAGTCTGAGTGTAATGCTTTTATTATCCTTTTTTTCTTTTTACATTATTTTGTGATTTAAAAGAAGCTCTTACAATAGTATTTTCCCCTAATGTCACTGAAGAGATGTAAAACATCTGAATGTTGAGCTACTTGTAATCAAAATGTGCGCATTTATGTATGAGAATGAAACAATACTGTGTCTTTTTCAGCCAACAGAAAGAATTTGTTGGCCTCAGTTTCCCCACAATTTCTAGCGTTGGTCCAAACGGAGCAATCATACATTACAGGTCAGTTGGCTAATGAAACAGATCCAGGTCTATCACATTTGTGTAACTGTATTTGAAGCTGTTTTTAGTTTTTAATTAGAAGCCTTTTATCCATGACTTTTTTTAAATGTTCCTTTTAGCCCGCTGCCCGAAACCAACAGAACCCTCTCCTCGAACGAAGTTTACCTGATCGACTCTGGAGCTCAATACGTGTAAACAAAATCATTATTACTCAAATGAATTGCATTTAGGCTAACCCGCCATGTCTAGTACAGGTATGACTCGTATGTCTCGGTTCAGACAATCTTCACCTCCATGCTTGTTAATACCAAGAACACAGACAACATATTGTAGGAACAGTTATAGTTTGCATTACACACATACAACTGCATATATATTTTGTTTTTGGCAGTGATGGAACCACGGACGTTACACGCACCATGCACTTTGGGACGCCATCTGCTTTTGAGAAGGTACATTTGTATACTAACTGGTGCAGTGTTTTTCTTTTTTTTTTTTTTTTTTTGCTAAAGCCATTTGGATCTTTCTTCTTCATCAGTGCAGCGTCATTATACATTGACTGAATTTATCCCAACCCTGATTTTATTTAATTGTTTGTATTGTGTGCTGTCTCTTTTTCCTCAAGGAATGCTTCACCTATGTGCTGAAGGGACACATAGCTGTCAGTGCTGCTGTTTTTCCCAACGGAACAAAAGGTGCTGTTCTCTGACACGAGGGTTATCTCACACTGAATATAGTATAGCACTATTACATGAAAACAGTGACAAACAGTTAGGCTCAAATGATTCATTCAGATGTACAGAATTTTTGACGAAGAATAAAATATCTAAAGTCAACAAGTCAACAGTAAATATGTGGTCGCCCAAGAATAAATTATTATTAAAGGCATTATTTTGGCAAACCAGTAACTAATCTTGTGTAGTCAGAAATTAGTGTTGTCTAGCTCAAGGAAGACTGGAGACTTTCAAGCACAAACATACCACTGTTGTTAAACTTCAAGCCAGTATAATTAGACTACGGAGAACATGACCTTTTAATTATAGATCCTGTGAGGCCAATACATTTTAAATAAGATGCACCGTGTCACTAAGTTTCAGGGAAATCTGAGAAATGGTTTCTGTGATGGAGGGGAACAGGGTAAATCAAAGCCGTCTCCCACTTCATGTCACGGGGGACCAAAGCATCTTGGACTGTTTGCCAGACCAACAGTGCTAACCGATAGACAAAAGCACTTCACTCAATTTCAATCTTTAAAAAAATGGGAAAAAGTAAAAAGAACTGTTCATGACTTTCTAGTGTATTACTTTTAAACAAAGTGTGATCTCTATCTCTAACCCTCCGATCCCTCCCCAGGCCACTTGTTGGATTCGTTTGCCCGTGCAGCCCTGTGGGAGTCTGGACTGGACTACCTTCACGGTACGGGCCACGGTGTGGGCTGCTTTCTCAACGTCCACGAGGGGCCTTGCGGCATCAGCTACAAGACCTTCGCTGATGAACCTCTGGAGGCTGGCATGATCGTCAGTGATGGTATGGTAGGGGCCAGGGAGGGGAGTGTTTTCGATTTAGCAATCAATGTTAGCTGGGATGCAATGGTAGCTCCTCTGGAACTAAAAGTCCTGTCCTTCCGTTGTCAATGCAATGATTTGAATTGCCGTTTGTCATGCTGAAAACATAAAAGCAACACAGTAACACAAATAAATTTTGAAGTTTGTCCAAAACTCTATTTTTCTGTGTTTGATTTTGTTGTCCTCCTTCTCCTCTAGAACCTGGGTACTATGAGGATGGCTCTTTTGGAATTCGAATTGAAAATGTGGTCCTTGTTATACCAACTAAGCCAAAAGTAGGTCCTCTAATTTTATAACAAATTAAAAAATACTGAGAAACGCATAATGGGATCCAAAGAGTTGAATATCAAGGTCTTCTTTACTATGCAAATCATTATGTTTTTGTTCTCTTATGTGTGTGTGTGTGTGTGTTCAGTACAACTACAGAAACAGAGGTAGTCTGACATTTGAGCCCCTCACTCTGGTTCCTATTCAAGTCAAGATGATGAACACAGAGCTGCTCACTCAGAAGGAGGTAATAAATATCCATTGTTCATTTTTTTGGTATTTAAAATTCAAGATTTTTATTGGTAATGTGATAAACACTTCAAATACAACAAGACGTCAGAAATAATCTACTCAACAGGGTACCACTACCTAAGGGTTGGAGAAGAAATGTGAGAAACAGGAACAATTTACCTTAAGACGTTCTATAGTAAAATCATGAATCATTTGAATGTTTAAAAATATTCTCAGCTATTCCTATTACATTATACACTACTTAAACACAATCTCTTCATGGTTTGACGGCTCTTTGACGGCCTTTCTTCTCTGCCCTGTAGCGGGACTGGGTGAACGAGTACCACAGGAAGTGCCGGGAGGTTGTCGGAGCCGAGCTGGAGAGGCAGGGCAGGAAGGATGCACTGGAGTGGCTGATCAGGGAGACACAGCCAATCGTGTGAGGACCGACCCTTTTGCCCAGGAGTACTGTATGATCGATAGCTCTGCAGTGATAATCATTTGTATTTTTTTCATCTTTCTGTGTCTCACACTCTGCTTCTTTTGTAAAACACATCGTATCAGCAGTTTTATTAATGATCAATAAAAAAATCAAGAAAGAACTTTTATCTTTACTACCTTATGTCCTTATGAGACATTTTTCCTTATGTCTCATAATCCGCTTTTCTTGACCTATGCCTCATGTTCAGCTTGGCAAACCTGCATTTTTGAGGTTATCCAGTGGAGTTTTGTAGGAGGACTTTGTAAACCTAAATGTAGAAGAAATGTTTTAAGATGTAGAAAATGTGGTTCTGTACAAAGTGAAAAAAGATCTGATTTATTATGATTCAGCATAATCAATATTTAAAAACTATCCTGAAATGCATTTACAGAAGAAATCCACAATGCCAATTTAGACATATACATGATTATTAGGCCATTTTATTACTAGTAGCAGAATCCTTTCAGAATTTCTTATCTTTTAAAATTCAAGGTTTCCTATTGAGTGTTCTGTTTACATTCAATGTCTTTATCCTTGACGCCTTACAAACATTTGCAAAGCCATTTTAAAATTTATTTTAAAATCCTGCATTGTTTACATCTACATCTAAAGAGGTGAAACTGCATTTCATATGTTAGATCGGTGGTGTGCCTCTTTAATGGCCTGTACATGGTGACATATTTCTTTATAGACACAGCTGCAGGGGTCAAACATTAGACCCTTCAGCTTCCAGTGTCTCTCTAGCCCCCCCTCCCAGCATAACTCTTCACCATCATCTAAAGCTGCATGTAAAAGATCGGAGGGTCCAGGATGACGCCACTGTTGGGATCGTTGGCGTACTCTTGAAACGACAGCGACAGTGCAGTTTCCTCCTCTGGTCCCTGTTGGGCTTTGGTACCCATCTCCTCCTCTTCCTCCTTCACCCCCACAGGCAGGGGGTTACTGTAGATGTAATAGATCCTGGAGGGGTCCCTCGCTGCCTCTGGTTTCCTGAAGAAGGCAAGAGGGTTGATGAAGCTGGTCGACCTCTTCACTGCTCTCACCGCCACGGGGTCCAGCGACTCACCTTGGGTCACTGCACTCTCATACACGTTGGCCCTCTTTGACTGCCTGGTGAAGAAAATGACACTTATTGCACTGATGCCTTTAATGTCATTGCATGGTATTCTATTTGAATTTACAGTAGCTTTAAAGGCTAACATTCAGCAGCAGGGTTACATATACACTCATTGAAATGTCCAATTTCGCTTCCTCATGCAATCATGCATTAGTCAGTACACAGGATGATGTATGCATGATGTAACCGTCTTATATGTTATATATTAAATTAGTGGCGATGCAGAAACTTCCATTTATTCTAATAAAGGTGAGAAAGTAGGTCATACACACTTGATTTTAAAGTATCAAATCCTCACCTGCTGCGGTTGTAGCAGACAGTGATGCAGTACAGGCCGGTGATAGTGAGGATACACAAGGCCAGGGCAATGATGACAATGTTAAACACTTTGAACTCTGTGTAGAGGGAAAAAAACACAGGAGTTTAACTTAGAGGAAACAGAAACATCAGTGATTCAGTAAAACTCTAGGGTGACAGCCCAGTAAAAAGTAAAGCAATTAAACTGATAGAAAAGAGTACAACAGACCAAACAGAGCGGTGTTCATCTCCTGGTCATGCAGTCCCAAAGCTGCCGTCCCGTTCAGAGGGAGGCCGTCTGCCGCCATGGCTCGGTCCTGTTGGGCTCCACTCATGTTGCTGCCATTGGCTTCCAAAACATGGACTAAAGGCTGTGCTTCAAGCCTCTGTTCACTGGTTTCAATAGAAACCCAGGCCACGTGACTCAAACAGCCCGACCCAGTCGCTGTGGAGACACCCCGCTCTTTTGTCACCCCCTCAGTTCAAGTTGGACACCTCCCCCTCTTCTCCCTCCCCTCTACACCCCCTGTTTACTGCTCGTTATTGTGTTCAGTGTTTTGGGGGGACAGTGAGGGGAGGTAAATGTTGGGCCTTTGATACTGTTTGTAACAAGCTGAGTGTGCACGTAGTCATCTTGCAAAACCTCTGAATTTGTGTCAGAAGAGGCAAAGAGTAACTTTTTACATTACAGGGAACATCAAATATGGTGTTCTCATGAGTTTTCAGATTTTTGCTCTTAAAAGCAATGTAAGTCCTCTGATGTCAGATGCATCTGTGGGATGAATGAAAGGACAAGACTTGCTGCCATTAACTCATGATTATTCTACAAACGTTTGTGTTTCTTGTGATGTCTAACTTATACTTTTAAAAACTCCTTTTTCAAAGTAGAGCACAACTAACAATTATTTTCATTATTAATATATCTCCCGATTATTATTTTGATCTATGAAATGTCAGAAAATAGTGAAAAAGGTTCAATGTGACAACTTTTGTTTTGCTCCGACTAACGGTCTAAATGACAAAGACAAAGAAAAGAGAAAAGCAGCAAGTTCTCATATTTTAAAAGCTGGAGATGCCTTTAAAACGTAATCAATTACAAATTAACACCTTCAGAACTATATTAAAAAATCTTAAACATCAATAAAACATAAACAGCCTAATGGAGTAGCCTACCTTCTCCTGCAGGATAACAATCATTACATTTCAATGAGACTTTTTACTAAATCAAAGATGATAAAAGACAGCATTCAGAACATAAGTCTCAAGGTCAATGGCCATGATTGATGGACTTTCACACCTGTTGTCTTTACATTGATCCCTGCCTGTCTTGTGTGTTATGGGGTGCAGGAGTACAGTGCACCAAATCACTCGAGCCATGAAACCAGGACCAGATCGGCCTGCCGATGGTTCCAAATGGCTGCGAGAGCCAAAGGCAGCAAAGGGGCAACAAAGACAGCATTCTCCTTTCTCCTTATGCTTCACTTCACCCTGCAGCACCATGGGAGATATTATGCAATTAGTTGGGCATCTAATTAAAGCAGAGTTTTGTTTCCCTGTTTGACAAGACAAGCTGATGTGTGGAGTGAACTTGGAGAGGGTTTTACCCTTTAGCCAGTGACCTTTGCATCAACCTGCTCTGGTTCCCAGTTCCTGGATGGAGTTATTACATTGGGTGGTGCATAATGTGTGTTATAAGCAAAAAATAAGACCTGTAGTTACCAGGAAATTATTTGTAACTTCATTTTGTGTATTTTGCAGACAACCTGACACTATACGTAGAAGTTTCTGCTTGTCTGGTTTCCAAGCATATATAATTAATTATTCAATTCTTAATGATTTTCCTTTGTTTTCTTTTTTTTTGTTCAGTTTGAACCAGTGTAATATTTAGTTTACTGCGTGATTGGGCAGAGATTTATCAACTAATTTGTTGGACTTGTCCACGAATTACTTCTCTATCCTTGTAAGGTTATTCCCATTGATACAGTATCCAGGTTTAATTGGGATGTGTTTGTAAGGACATGGAGACTTAAAATAAGTTTTGATATGCACAACTGTCTTTTAATTTGAATTCATCAAAGCATACATAGGAGAAAGGTTGTTCTTAAAAATTAGATCTCTCTATCCAAGAACAATAATTAGTGACAACATTTAAAAACAAACCAGATAAATAAATCTAATTTCTTTTTTGCTATCATTGTAATTCTGTTTAGTTCCTCCACTAGGTGTCAGTCCTTGCCTATATGTCTGTACCTCAGTCTGGACTCAACATAACTCAGTAAGGGACAGCTCTTCAACCTGTTGCCCTCTGGCAGGCGCTACAGGTCCATACGAACGAGAACTAACAGACTCAGGAACAGCTTCTTTCCTAAAGCTGTTAACATATTAAACTCAAACCCGCACTGACAGCACTTTCTTGTTTAATATCTACCTCATACCTTTGCAATATATAAAATACCTGTGCAATATACAACTTCTGTGTGACACTGATTTATTTATTCATACTGATTATGTCTTTTATATAGGTTTTGTATTATATAGGCTTGTGTAAGAAGCTGCTCTTGTGTAAGAAGCTGCTCTTCAAATCTCATTGTACTGTGTATAATGACAATAAAGGCTTTCTATTCTATTCTATTCTATTCTATTATCTTTGGTATTTATAGGTCTAGCAGTTTGATCTTGAGTGACAGTGGTGGCCTTTTATATTCCAAGTCGGCCTACAGTAAAGAAAAACAAAGACAGAGAGAGATTGACTGATTAGCAAATAAGCCGTGACACAGAGGCTGAAATATCTGTTTATTAGCCTCCTAAACGTCTTTAAAGCCTGTTTAATTTTCACATCCATCCTGCATCTCTACAGAGTTAAGCTGTTTTGATTTAAGGGGCATATGGGTGGCATTAAGTTTGTATGGTTTATTTGAGCAGACCGGTATGCATAAACCAACTCTGTCTGTGGCAGCTATCATGGGAATGAGTCCGGGAATAATCCAACTCAGTGTTTCTCAGTTTCATCCAGAACTAAAATATTAACACTGAGGAAGAAATTACGATATTTATCATGATGGATAATCAGTGGGAGTAATAACATTTACTCCTTTTGTTGTTGTTTTTTCTTTTCTTTTTAGTTACTTTACTTATATTGAAGGTTTGTATTATCCAAGAGTAATTTGAATCATTTTTGTAGTATTTTATAGTTTTCTTTTTACTGGTTAAGGTTTAATGACATTTACTTAATAATAAAATCACCATACCCACTGAGGATACCATTTAGATGTTTGTTAAATGTTAAATGTTTCAGCATGCAATTTTATCAAGGGAGTGAATTTTGCAATACCAGATGATAGGGACTGAATTAAGGTAGGACAAATTGGGAGATAATTTACTATAATCCTGAGAACAACTGCTTGTGCTTGGTTTGACTGAGACAGAAATCCCCTCTTTGGTTGTAAACAGAAAACGTTCAATCAACAAAAAGAGTTGAGAGCCATCTGGTTTTGCTTTGCACACTTTATTGAATTAATTTCCAATTAAAATAATCTAGTTTGACCTCTTGTCCTTTTGGAATCATGTGGAAATAAAAGACATCTAATGTTCGCCTTTTTAAAAAGTTAGTTATGTGTACTGAGTGCTGACTCATGATGAGCTAGATAAATGAGGAAGAAGGTAGACACAAAACAAATAAGACCAAACAATAATGTAAGTTTGTTAAAATGACAATAAATATACAAAAGAGGAATATAAAAATACACATATAGATTAAAACCCTTAATTTGATTAAATATTTAAATTGTATAAACTAAATCCTAAAACACTGATGATTACAATGCATCTGATCGTAATATTCCTCCAATTCAGTGAGAATGGTTTTAAAATCACGCAAGGAAATACATTCCTGAAGTTTCATTTCATTTGGACATGGTATATTATGTTAGTACGCCTTGCACAATTACAGCAGTTGCCCCATCTGGCAGCTGCTAATTCAGTGTTGAGGAGGGAAAGTATTTATAGTGTTTATATAACATAAACCTTCTTGATGTGCTGCTAGGTTAAATAAGAAGTGTTAGGATGTCCGCTATAGGAAACACAGTGAATAAAATATTTAATGTCAGTGTTAATGCATACCCTCACTTTCACAGCCTATTCACAACCAGCACCTCACTTATCAGCGTAACAGACTGTTAACATGCTGCCTCTTAACGTTCACCAAGTGTCTCCTAAACACACCTAACTGCTCTTCATCAGGCAGCATCAAAATTTCATTTTTTTGATGGTGTTTTTATCTACAGCAGCTTACAGTGACTAAGCAGGTGAGATTTTATGTGTTGCTCAATGACTCATGGTTATGAGACACACTGGCTTGGACCCAACATCCTCAAAATATAAGTCACTCTTTCCTTCACTCGTTTCCTCAACCTCTCCTCTCTCTCGTGCTTCTGATGTTGTATTATCCGCTGTTCGCTCCTAAATGTGTTTCTTTTGGAAAAGTTGGCATCTGTTCCTACAAAATGTTCACTCGCCTAAAATTAAATCAGATTTTGGCTTCATGTATGATTATCAAGAGGCCTTGGTTGGCCACATGACGGCATTTACAGAGCGGATCCACTGAGGGTAACATTTTATGCTTAGGAGCTTTTCAATAGAATCCTTTATTTCATATTTTCTTTGAGTCGTAAAATGCAGTAAACTCTATCAATCATCACTCCTATAATCTTTCCCAAACCCTCCCCATTCTCTCTGACTGGCCATTACATTCCTGACCATCCCTCATCGTGCTGCCTCACCATTCCTCACCCACTCTGCTCCTCTTCCTCCCCCTCTCTGTGTTTATACAGAGGCTGGTTGGGAATTAGCATTCTGGCGTGATCCATTTGTTCTGATGTGGTTCAGCGGGAAGGTCCTGCCTTGATTTATTACGCTTGTCAGTTAAACTTCTGGAGGTACATTGTTACATTGATACACCAAGGCCCGGTGCCGCATGGTCGTTGTGTTTTTGCTTCTCTGATTTTGATCAGTTTTTGTATCTGTGATCATGCCACAAAGTTTGAGAGACTTCTGTCCATGGTGAAAGACTCACTGTTGATGGAGGTTTATTGTAAACAGCCGACATTATGAGAAAGATATACATTAGAGGAAAATTATAAATTATTATTATAAGGACCCATAATGTTGAGTTAGCAGATCTTTTTTCAAATACTAGGTCTACAAGGTCTAAACATAATTTAAAAGAAAAATCTTAAAGAAATGTCTTTATATATACAATAAACATACTATATGTACATAAGCAGAGGAATAAACCTCCTATGAATGGGATTCTTTAAACATTGCAAATTACTTAGTTAGATTACTTAATAGAGCTTAAACAATTAATCGATAAATTGATTTCCAGATAATTTGCAGATTTGAAAACATCAGCCTGGACATAAGGCAATAGACATTTTACAGACCAAATGATTAATCACTTAATCGATTACTTGAGAAAAGAATCTTTACAAGATGAATTGATGATTAAAATAATGGTTAACTGCTAAGGAAATATAGAGGTAGAAGCAATTTATAAATCATACATGCCTGAACCATCTAATTTATAACAACAAAATATTTTTTCTTAGTTTGTCTTTGGTCTCACACCTAATCATTACAAATGTATTTACCCACTGGTCATCACACGTATACAAACAATGTGTATGGTGCAAACCTGTGTATTCATTTTGTCAAGTTCTTGATTCTATTATCTAATCTTTCAATTCAATTGTGATCCAGTTTACTGTAAATCATCAGGAAAACCCACTCAATACTGTGTACTAGAGAATCATGGATCAGTATATCTGTTGATCAAGTATACTGGTTTCAAGGCACTGAAGCTCACTTTTTGAAAATTCCTGAATTCTAGTTCTGTAAAAAGTCTTAAAAGCTGAAACTGAGAAAGTGACTTGTCATGACGGATGCTGATCTGTTCTCTTGGCAGCATGGTGGTAAAACCTATTTTGGCAGGGAGCAGTATAAAGAATGAGCTGTGTTGGATTTTTTGTGTCAGAGACAGGAGACACCAAGGAGCGGTTAAAAGTCATACGCTGCGTTTTTATGTGTGATTTAATGATTTCTGCTGTCACCGCTGTTCTGTCCAATTAGAATCAAACATAGGATTTTGTGGCCCTCTGTGGATACCTGTGAAACTTTACCAAGTGGTATCCATGCTAATGCGCTACTTCTTTGACCCTGTCTGACCCTGGACCCCCATACTGTAGTGTACAGGAGATGAGCTCTGAGCCGAGTCCAATTCAGTTTATTTTCAAATTTCCTTCTAACAAACAGAGAAGTGGACTGAGGCTTATACAGTTGAATACCTAACTATGCTTATATATGAATGTGTGTTCTGTAGCAAAAACGTTAATATCTGTTTAGGCTGTAATGTAATCCCAGCACTGACCAGAAGATTTACAGCAGATATTTATTCTTTCAACATTATAAAAACAAGCTTTCATCATAAACAGTATAACCCATATGTATAATCACCTAATCTTAATCTTAATCTAACAATATCATTGAAGGGGTTCTGAAAATCTTTAAATTCAGTTCACTGATCCAGAGCCTGTTTCCATCAGCTAGTGTTAAACAACTAAGAAAACAATGCTTACATTCTGTTGTACAACAGGATTTAGCTTGTTTCAAGGGTTTTTGACTTGCATTAATTAACAATTCTGTAAAGGCACACAAACACACAGGAGTTTATTCTGGCTAATTAGATCTCTGCTAGGCAGAGCTATGCTGGAAATTACAACAGATCACCACAGTCAACGCTCCTGTATCTGTAAAAAAAACACTTAATCTTGTGTGTCTAAATAAAAGTGCCCATGTGTGATAATTTAACACGTTAATTTTCATTTAAGGGTTTCTTTAATGGGAACCATACGTCTTCAAATACCTTTATATTCCCATGGGAGTGCCATATGTTCTTAAACTACCACCAGCAATATCACATCTGTCACTCAAATCATCAACTATCACCAAACTAAACTTTCATCACTCATTAATACTGAGCAGGATGGTTAATCCCCCACACCTCGGTGCTCAGTCTCAGCCCAGCTCTGAGTACTGTTGGCACCAAGAGCCTGCTGCTGTCTGAGGATATCCAGGCCTAATCGTTTGCTTGCCAGTAGTAAGTACAGTCTGGCAAATGGGCCTCGGAGGCTGTGTGTGGGAACTGCATGCTGGACAAAAAGCAAGGCACTTGTTAGTTTTCGACATCTCACAATATTTTTGTATGTGTTTTACTTAAGGCCGGTGGCGGTCGTCTGCGGGGGATTACAAAAATTCCACAAGGAGTAAAAATTCAGTGACTAAACATGACTTTGGAGATTTGTTTTTGGAGTAAATAAATGTCAGTAAGGGGAAGGTAAGGTCAGCTACTGTTTGTAAAGCACTGCTAGCGTTGCTACGCACTATGCTTGGTATCTACAGGGTCTTTTAAAAGTATTAAAAGGTATAGTTTGTATGGTAAAAGTTTGCGTGAATTTATTTATTTATATTGTGTAGTCTCTTTGCGAATGGAATTATTTTGTGTAGGTTAGTTAGGTTACAGTCCTGCTCAGTGTGATGTCATGAGATGGTCAAACATTTTTCGCGCTCACTGATTGACTCCTGTCAGTTTGTCGCTACTTGAAGGAAGGCTGAAAATGGGGAAATGCAAGTTTGCATCGAAGAAGTTCTGTGGTGTCTCAACATGGCGGAAAATCTCCACCCTCTGAATTCCAGCAAAGGAATATTTGATATGTTTAAAGCAATGTTTCTCCGACTCAGACATTGCCAAGTGTGTGTGTGTGTGTGTGTGTGTGTGTGTGTGTATAGGCCTATATGATTTAATAGTATTGCCTTTGGGTTAGTCACTACTTTATTCTCTTGAGTTTTGTTCCCTCCCATCTGAATTTGGTCAAACTAAGATAGAGAATAAATGTACTGGTATAGCACTGTAAATGTAAGTTAAGGTATGTTGCTGATAACCACTTGTGGCATTGCAGTTTTAAAATATGTTGAATTAAAAGTTATGGAATTTAACTTCAGGATTCCTACATTAACCCTGCTATGGCAAGCGGAGCTGAGGAGACATAGTGGAAAATGTGGACTGAGGTAAGTGTCAAAAGTAATGGGTGCAAGCACAATGGACTCCTAAGAAGAATTATGCAAAGTCCCCAAAGGAGAACACCTAGTCTTGCCCAAGTTATACTTATAGTGCTCCCTAATTAGCTACACATTTTATGTATGCAAACCATGTAGTCAAAAATGTACAGTACAATTTCCAAAATGGTCAAAAATTACCTTTTGCACTGTATTACACAGATCTTAAGGAACATGTTTTGAGCCAAAATCTGCACTAGTAACAGTTTTACCTACACTGTTTTTGCTGTTGTTTTGCAGCTTTCAATACATAATAAATAAAATATTATGTAGTACATTTACTTGGTGCATAGTTCATGTAATACATTCAGTTCCTGCACACACAACTTAATATTTCTCATAATATTAAAATGCCAACCTTTTCAAAAAGGTTTCCTCAAAGGTGCATGCCCCTGAAACCCCTGGAGCGTTTGGTTCTTACTCAGCACAGATCACTAATTAATATTTTTTGATTCATGCAGTTATGCAGGTTTCTGTTGTTGAAATGCCACACAATATAAAACTGATATAAATAGGAGTAAAAGTGATAGTTGCAGCTCTCTATAAAAAGTTACCGATGATCCAACACTTTAACTCACTGTCTGAAGTCTGAAAGACGCTTAACAGTGCGTTCGCCTGTAATTTACAGATTATTTGCGTAGGGCAGTTTTGTCCCTCATCACATCTTGCCACGCTTTAATTTTGCCACATTTAAAATAAGCAAAAACAGAAAACATTCCCATGAACTCAGATCACCTACTGTCCCTCCCTGCTTCTCTACTACACAGTGGGAAAAAAAGGATTGCAACATCACTTCAGTCTTAAAAACAACATTACAATATAAATATCCTGTCCGTTTAACAGGAGGGTAAAGGCAATAAGGTGGTTTTAGTATGTTGCTTAATTTTCTTTTCAATGAAAGGCCTGTGAAAAGATTCCATACAAAAAAGAAAATTGCATGCATGATCAAAGTTAGACTTAATCTGATATAGTTGATTATAGATATGGTTCTAAGTGCTTCTACCTGTATCCCTGATTAGTGCTACATGGTGGTATTAGAAATGTTTTTTAATATTACTATCCGTTACTTTTCAAGTGTAGCTTATTCATTATATTTCTAAAGCATTGGCAAAGAAGTGACAGTTTTAATGAGTTCATCTAGACAAAGACAAAAGAAGTGTTTCTGTGGTGGTTTGTGGAACCCCCATGCAACACACACACACACACACACACACAGGGAGACAGGCAGAGAGAGAGAGAAGAAGGTTTAAGATACAGATAAACTTTTATTTAAATGAAACAAATACACCAGCACCATGTTAAATATGTGCATGTACTATGTTCTTGCACTTGTGCACGTCTAGTATTTAATACGGCACACATACTCACACATGCATGTGTGTGTGTTTGGACCCTGCAATCAGTTCTGTTATCTGAACAAAGCCCATCAGACATCTATTTATCTTGGTATGTGTGACAAAGCAGACTGGGGAGTCTTGGTTAAATAGTTTCTCCAAAAACAAACTCCTTCTGCCTGAGCTGCTGTTGGCCTGTAGAAGTCTGAACTGGAGTGGCTACAAGGAGGAACTGGGGCCAAAGAAACAATCTCTGGAGAGGAGAGTAGTCAACAACAACATTAAGGAACTATTTAACTACTGTAGATGTGCTCATGTCAGTAGGGGATTGTTGGATTTTTCTATGTTGACAAAGGATATGTTGCAACTATATGACACACAGGACGGTGATATTTTCTGTTTGTTTCTGCTCACATCTCGTCTCCTCTCCACATTTATTTCATTTGACAGCAGCAGATTTATCAAGCCAGGGGCAGCCTCTGTCTTGATCATCTACCTCCAATATTTTTGTAATGACCTCTGGACGGGATAACACAGCTACTACCTGCAATCCATCAAGTCAAACTGGGTTATCCAGTTTGAACAGCCCCCAGATGTGATAAGGAACTTTTCAAAAAGCAGTACTGGAAAATGTACAGTGATGGTGTCACTCGATGAAGTAACGATCTAAATAACATTAGTGTAGATTGTATTTAGATTAACGAGCCATTTCTCACGACTCTGAAGAAAGATAAATGGCTGATGCACTTTGTGAGGTTATATGTTGCTAGCTGAATTTCACTGTTGACCTTTCAGCAACCTGTTTAATGTCTAAGACAGAAAAAGTGGCCTCGTGAAGTTAAATAAAATTTGGCTCCGAAGATTGAAACAAAAGACGATGTGTTTTCAGACTAGAGAGAAGCAGTATGTGTACTGGCTGTATATTAGTGCCACACTCTTCTTCATACTCATAATCTTGCATAATGTTATTGCTGCTTTGCAAGTATCATTAGAAAGTTATTTTGCCTTAATTAAATGTGCCTGCAGTAATAAAAATCGTGTTTAAATAGACGTTGGAGAAATTGTAAATAGGCATTCATTCGTTTTCAACCACAATTACATACAAGTATTTAACCACATCCTAATTTTACACAGTTTTCACCTAATTTAGACTCACCTTTATGTCTACAAAATACATTAGATTTGGTGATAACAGTTTTAAAATCTGTCCAAACAAAATAGTGGGATATAGCTTTGATGCTGTGAAGTCTACAGCACATAAAATGCAAGTATAAGCTTAAATAAAGTTAATAATAATAATAATAATAACTTTTACTTCCTATAAAAATATAGTTGTATCATGGTGCTTTACATGCTTAGGATTATACATTAGCAGTGCATTACTGGAACACTTATCCTCGCTCTCTCGCCTCACTGTGATGGATCAGTGTGATGTCAAACTGTGTTTGGCATCATAGTGGAAGGACTGTAGTCCAGACCGCCTTTGTTGAGTCTGACATTGAGGGAAAACTCACCATCATACTTTTAAGATCCAATTTGCCTGTAATGTTGAATGCATTACAAGAACTGAGCTGTGATTAAGGGCTGCAACACAACCTGCCTACTTCTACTTTCATTTGGTGATTTCACACATTTTCAAGAAGGCATTTCGAGGCCAAAGATGGGAATAAAAAAAAGTAGATGCGCATATAAACGTGGCCAAGTAGTTTGCAAATACTTGACTATATATGTACTATACTATACTATATATAGACTATATCGCCACCCAACTTCTCTGTTGCAATACACACTACACGAGAGTTAATACATTGTGTTTACCTGATTGAGGTAAAGTGTAAATTTTCAACACTCAGCAAGGGTCAATGCCACTTGACCCCCCTAAGCTCCATTCAGGCTCCAACCCATTAACCATTTGTGGATTCTGTGGCTCAAGTTACCAACACAAATGGAAGTAAATGGTAAGCCCAACAAAACATCTCTCTTATTGTGGCTGCTTTTTTTTTTGTCTATCTCTGGTTATTTGTGATAAAAACACCACTGAACAAGTACATGGATCCAGTATCAATGACAGCATTATCAACGGACCCCCCAACAAGGCACACAAACACATAGATATTGATTTAAGAAAATGGATGGCAGACTGCTGGCAAAGCATCACGCTCAACTACATTCCTTGTTCCTCTACCATGACACTGCAAACAGCAGGCCAGACACACTGGGTTCAGTGTACTGTCTGGTAGTGAAGATCGTATTGAATAGGGGAAAGAAATCTCTGTAAAATGATGTATCAAAGTACATAGGATTATTCAATTAAATCAAAGTGTTTCCACATTGCCTTATACAGTGCAGTGCAATGAATCAAGACCAGGACCTCCAGCCTTGTCAGGCCTAAAGGCTCAAACTGTCTGAAGAAGCTATTACAATCAGATTTAAAGGTACAGTGGATTTAAAAAGTTTGAGAATGAATGTACTATATCATAGACGGGAGGACACACTACTGCTTGGACATTCTTTACACACTCATCTCTGTCGCAAAACTGCTTCTTATTAGATAACTGTGATCAGGATGAGTTGCTAAGCTTTTATGCATCAAAAAGTATTTTTCCACTCCTACGTTCTTTTTGACATAATACAACACAACACAGTATAATTATACTGTTATAATACAACACAGTCATTATTCTTTCCTGTGCATTATCTTTCTCATCTTAAAACAATTTCTTTGTATCCAGAGAAAAACCTGCCATCCGATGTTGACACCTAGCAGCAGGGTTGCTTTTAAGGCTAATGGTAGTTAACATTAAAACATTTTTTTAAAGTATTTTATGTTTAGGTAGATCTATATTGTTATTTTTAGAAACAAATTAATCTGTGAGGGATGCCTATCTAAGATGAAATAACTTGAAACATGAAACATAATAATAATTCATAACATATGAAACATTAAAGCTTTCATATCTCCTCTCTAAAGGGGATCAATGTCTGGACTTTATTGGTCATTTGCCAACTCCCTTTTAGTTTTGAGGAAAGGAGTTCCTCACTGGAACTTAGCATCAAGACTAAGTTTAATATCCAAGACAAGAGGAAAAATTATTGCTGACTCACTGACAGGCTCAGAAACATCCAAGTTAGGAATGATGCATAGATATATAAAGCAAGCAACGAAGTAAATGCAGAATATGACCATTAACTTGAAACCCTATATTTTAATGGCAGCAAGTGGACAGTCTGTTTGGTCAGTCTCAGATTGTTTATGTAGGTCAGTCACTTGTTCTGTTCAATTGCTCGGTTATCTGTACATCTGTGAAAGAAGGAGTACATGTCTATTTTTAAGTGCTCTTAAAATGGAGTTGTGTCCTCTCTTATCCAGGCAAGGAAATAGATTTTGGCAGACGTATCAAAAACGATTAATCCATGATTCTTAATGGAACAAGTCAGATGGCTTATCTCAGCACTGCAGGGAGCTTCACCTCATTTTTTTATTGTTTGAAGTAGAAGGGCGGCTCTAAGCCCAAGCTAAATGTAAGCATAGTGTGTTTTATCAGATTTTATATCTGTAACAGAATACAATACTCCTAAAACAACATGTCAAACCAACATGTCACCTCTCAATTATTAACAAGACCTTTGAGATAAGTGCTAACATGTTAACAATAACAATGCTAAAAAAAGGTATAATAAAATGCTTACCATGTTCACCATCTGAGTTTAGTGTGTTAGCATGCTAACATTTGAAAGCTAGTCACTACATAAAAAGTACAGCTGAGGCTGATGGGAATCATATTAGTTTTGAAGGTATTTGGTCATAAACCAAAGTGCTGGACACATTTCACATTTAACCTGATGATGGCGGTAGATGAAAATTAAGGAATCATCACAATTATTGCAATTCATCCTGAGGGGAACATAGATGTCTGTACCAAATTTCATGGCAATCCATGTAATAGCTGTCAAGAAATTTGATCTCAAACACAAATTTAACCTCATGGTGCTGCTAGAGTTAAAGTCAATGGCACACCAAAGTCACAAGGATTCATCCCGTGGGCGAGTTGAATGTCTGTACCAGATTTCATGCCAATCCACCCATTAACTATTGAGATATTTTAGACTGGACCAAAGTGGTGGACCAACCAACTGACATTGCCATTCCTATTGTAGCTAAAAATACGCAGATAACAAAAAGTCTTAATCCAATGGTGAATCACAACGTTTGCTGACTTGGCTGATAAATTTGAGTTAAGTTTTCAATTATTTTGGTCGTACAGAATAAATATTCCATTCAACTTCATTGTATTGAGTCAGCAGCAGAAACAAAGATCTTGAAATCATTCAGTAAGACTAGATATAGTAAGATATTCAAGGCATAAGTAGGAGTGTTGCTTTTTGTGATTAGAATTAATTGGCACTTTAATCAAATTTTCCTTCATTTATAAACTATAAATGCAACACATGCATGACTTGTTCAAAGCATAAATTGTTGACACTTAATGGTTTGCAGCAGAGAACATGGAGCTACTGCATCTCACACAATTTGTCAGCGTGTTTGGAAGATCCATTACTTGTTGCACTCTGGGAGACTTTCCACCATTATCCTCTCGAGGGGACGCTCAGCAACCAAACATCTGATGAGTGTCAAATCAAAATGATTCATTATGACATGTTTATTTGGGACTACAGTGAAAATCTGAAATGAGCCAAGAATGTACACGATTATATAAAGAATCTTTTTCCACAGTTAAAGATCTGATCTGATTTACTACGTAAAACAGTAAATCTTGACTGTGAATGGGCTCAATATGCCATACATTTCTAATTCATGAGTGAAGCATATGGCTTATTCTTGATGCCAGATGCTAAATCCCAGTGATTTATGTTTCCATTGGCAAACACTGCTATGTGTCTGTTGGGTTTCTCACCATTTTGCCCCCTTCCACAAGGCAAACCCTGTCTCTGGGAACTACATACTTGATCTGGGAGTGCCTACATGACAAATAAAGATGACTCAGGATGCATGTATACATAGTTCTCTGGGAAAAAGATGTCACCAGACACTCCAGGGGAATCATGCATGTGTGGGACACAGGAGTTGTGCCCAAAAATAGATACAGACCTCTTGTATGGAGGTCAACTTGTTTTCACAGGACAGACAAGGGAAAGAGGCACGATCCTGCCAAAGCACCAACCACATTCAAGCTCATCATTCATATTATTAAGTTTTATAAATTTGGGAATTTTCTTCAGGCCTCATTCCTGGAATCTTGTCTTTCAGCTACATCACTGTGATTCCCAAAATGCCTTCATCAATTGAGGAAAGGACTTAATCTAGCCACTTTACAGGCTTAAACAGGCTTTATGCTGAAATGTTGAATGAAATGTAGAAATAAAGAGAAGAATGTGTAGTGTATGTTCTTTTTTCATGTACCAAACGTGATCAAACTAGTTTTGCATGTTTTAGCCCAGTCGATACAAATATCAACAAAACTTTGGCACTTACATAAAATAAATTATCAGAGCAGAGCAATACATTTGTTATCTAAATTTATTGGTTAAAAAAAACTACATAATCATTATAAGGGACCATTTTGAACATTCTTGTTGCTGGCCTGGAAGTTTAGACATCTGACACTTGAGTCAGCTTCCACCAAGCATTGCAAAGTATGTTGTCTGGAAGTAAAGCCCAAAGGAAATAAGTTGTGTTAAGTTGAATTTGAATTGAAGAGATTGTTTGAGCTGTTTGACAGGTGACTGTGAAAAACATGATGTTAAAGTAGTTAACAGTAGTTAGTTGTATTACAAGCAAGAATACATAATTTTGACAAAAACTAAATATAAACAACAAAATATTCTTTGTGACAATAGATTAGCCATCTCACGGTTTTCATATAGTTAAAAGTAATTTTCATACTGAAATTAATAGATGCCATTGGTTGCCTTGAAACTAATGGTCTGCTTTGAAAAATGTTTGATAGTGCTATAAAGTATATACACTTTGAAGTAAATTGACTTAAACATGCAAAAACTTTAACAGTTTAGCCTGAACACCTCATAAACAATTGTATGTATATATCAAAACAATTGTATATGACGTATTTACAGATATGACTTTGTGCTGCATTCACCAAATTCACCGCTGAACATCAAAAACATAAGCAACACATGACACAACACCACTGCGTCAGCACAAAAGGGATGGTCATGAATGATGCTGCTGTTGTACCAGCGCCATCAAACAGGGGATTTTTCAAATAGTTCTTCTGTGATGCCTGTCTTTTCCCTCACAGTCCGGCATGCTGCTCCTTAAGACACGGACAGTTTTGGTCGCGGCTGCCAACCCAAACAGTGAAATCACATACTCTGCGGCTCATGGTACAGTGAGTGCTCTCGTCCAAGCGTGGAGAGAGGGGGGGAGGTATTAGGTTCTCCTCCCCAGAGATCAGACACACCGGAGGCACTGTGCTTGTGAGGCCTCCACCATCTGCATTGGCCTGCTGTGATGGAGCACCTTCACTCCTGAGGTCCTTCAAATCAGTCCTCACTGAGATGAGTGGTTACGTTCATTTAGTAATTTAATTTGCCTAATTCCAAAATTACATATCCACCACATCCGCCTTTGACCAATACAGAGTTCAGACAAATTAGATGTAACAATACATGAACCACTTGAAACAAGTCAAGCAATTCACTCAAGTCTTAAATGTTACACTTTACTGTAGATAATTTGAATGTTACAATTCATTTCCACATTGTCTGTTCCTCTACATACATTTTGGGGTGACTTTTCAGGGTTTTATAATGGCTATATAGAGAAATATATATTTTAAATAGCAGAAAAGTCAGTTTCTTCTTGCAGGTCTAGAGAAAACAAGCTGGTGACATGAAACCAGCAAACCTTCTATATGAAAGCTGAAACTTGCAAGAAAGTATTTTTGAAATTAGGAAGAAAAGTTAGCCTGGTAAGCTATTAGTAAGTTCTCATGTTTTTCCCAACCACAGATAATTAAATGTAAATAATATTATGTATTAATAAATATTGTATTTGTATTGTGTTGTGTCAATTTATCAGTGATGGAGGCCACTTATACAGAATCCCACATTAGAACATTCGCATTTAACTTGATGGTTGACTTGTTACAATAGACAGTTATATTTTCCTTTAGGCCCAGATGCAGATTGCCATTGTGACATCTGGCCGATGATGACAAATTAATCTGTAAACGTATATAAGTCATATCATCATCTACTGATTTATGGGTGTTTTTCTCAGTGGAAAAATACCAAATCACTTACCTAACTGACCTAAAGATCACTTCAACACTTGTACTGTCACATCCATACACAATCATTCACTCCGTTATTATCTATCATTTTCATCATTAAAGGTCTTTAACAAGGTGACGAAAGCTTTATTAGTGACAGTTTTATCAGGAACACACGTGTCTCACGGCATTGGATGTTTATAATCATCACAGAGTGTTAACAAGGCACTTATGATAAGCCCTTTAAATCCCCACTTGTACATCAGTGTCATTGTTATCATTCTACTTTCTAAGTGCTTCATCTGATCACAATGAGTGATGATGAATTACTGTAGCCTGAAAACATATTTGTTTTCACAGAGAATTGGGATGATGGTTGCTGAAATGGGAACCAATGTTTACAGGGCGCTGTGTTACATTTGTTTGTACACACATAATCACTTGTTTACGAGTGTTTAGATAATTTTAAAAAAAGACAGATTCATCACATGCGTTGAGAGATACTGTTAAATATTTCATGTAGCACCATCAGTGGTGGAAGAAGTACTCAGATCCTTCACTTAAGTACTATTTCCTCAATGGAAAAATGCATTACATTACAAGTAAAAGTACAGAATTATTATCAGCAAGATGTACCTGTACCTTACCTGCAGTATCAGATGTACTTAGTATCAAAAGTGAAAGTACTCATCATGCAGAATGGCTAATTGATGTAGCCGGTCGACACAGACCTAATTTTAACTACTTTATGTACTATTACGTAGTTTAAACACTAATAAAGCATCTTATATCAATAGTGAATCAAATGTTTTGAATGTAAAATCTCCTTCCTCATGATCCTTACAAAGTGACTTGTAACTATAGCTGCCAAATAAACAAAGTGGAGTAAAAAGTACAATATTTCCCTCCGAAATGTAGTGAAATTCCTACTGAGTTCCTACTGTATCCTTTTATACGCTGCGTTTTCCTGTCACCTGGCCTGCAGCCGCACTAACATTTTGCACATAATTGTCAATTGTAAACAGTGTATACACCGACACAGAGGGGAAGCTGTTGGAGGTCACAAACTAAAGCCAGTTTACTTTGCCAAGATGTTAAACAACAAGCTTAATGTGGTTACATAAATGCTTTATGATTGTAATTGTTTAAGTGGGAGAATCACTCTGTATACAGTATGTAAGACCACTTGGCCTGTGTTATTACTAATAGTTTCTGCACATTAAACAGATTTATCTGTGGTTGATGTAATCATACAATTGCAGTGGTTTTGGTTTGGCCATAACTACACTCCTTTCACACTTCACTGAAACAACAAGTGCAGAGCTGCTGCAGAACCCAAATGATGACTAACTCAACACAGAGGATTTGTTTTGAAAAGCTAAGGTCAAACAGTGGGGTTGTAAAGGTTAAATTCCATCATGAGTTCATACCTGGAATGGCCAAACGTCATATTTGAAAATAGAGATCAGGCGTAAATACATGAGATGAGGAGAGCATCTATAAAATGTGTCTCAGCCGTAGACAAATGGCTCCAGATAGAAGGAAGGGATGACGAAACATGAATAATTCTAGACAAGTGAGCAATCACACGGATCCTCACCTCTCCTGAATACAATGAGGCCTACACAAGCAGGTTTGGGGCGAACATAAAACAGAAGTGACCCTCTGCCTTTAAGGGCCTCACTCCCACCACATCTTTCAGACACAAACGCACCGCTCAAAGCACGCTCGCGCTGGGAAAACGAGGATTCTCATAACAGGCTCTCTGAGAGTCCGGTCACGGTACACCACAGAAGTGCGAAGTGTTAGCCCAAACATTTTTTCAATGTGGTGCTGAATGCCGTGATCAGCTTGTCAATGTGGAGACCCGGGGTTGTGTTAGCTTTACCTCCCCCTCTGAGAGTTTATTATTTCTACTCAATTAGAGCTTCATCTGATACTCTGAAGGACCTGTGTTTAGCGCCTAAATACAAAAGTTGATTAAATTCAGGGGAAGGCAAAGTGGTTCATTCATTATTTCAATGGCTCATTATTTATTAACAAATTATTATCAGTTGGATCTATCAAGTTCTCGTTAGGGAATATACATCCACTCGGTGGGTCACTGCAGAAACATGTTGTCTCCATAGAAACAATCACAACATTAAAAATAATCTCTAATGCATTGTGGATCTGGAGAACTTCTTGAAAGCCTGCAGAAGTGCAATATCCCAGATCCCATAAGGCCTTTAACGTCTTGTATTCGTCATCGGAAGAAAGCACCGCGAGCAGTAACTATGATGGTGTTTGGTCATAAGATATTGATTTCGCTTTTGTGCCTGAATACAAAACCATGATGACAGAAAAATGGAAACCAGCTGAGCTCCCTGCACAGTTGACTTTAAAGTTTAAATAAACCTTTTGGTGGTGCTAATAAATTGAGCAGCAGTGAAAATTGAAGAGGTGTAACTGTGATCTGTGGGGTCCTCAAAGAAAACAATTCTTAAAGTCAAAACCTTGATAAAAGCTGGAACTAAAGCTAAAATTACTTTTTTCAAGCTACTGAATAAATACTTTGGCTAATTAAAATGCAACTCATCCTGACTGGTGATTGTTAATGAGTTGTTGGAGACAATTAAACTGATTCTGATGACAATCTCATCCTTGAAAGCCTGGGTTAAGTTAGCTTAAGAGTATTAAAAATCCAACAATCCTTAGTTGAATGAGGTTAGGGCTCCAAATGATCCGTAACATCATGGTTTATACCATCTACAAGTACGCCTTGTAACTTTTTTCATAAAAATGATTGGGTCAGTTTGTTTGAGTTTGCATTAGATGGAAATTCAACCATATCTATAAATCTTAGCTATTTCAACTCTTTAGCCATTAAATTAAGATAACTATTAAACTTGATTTTTCCTCCTCTACACAATCATCTAGATATAGATATTTTCATAATTTCTCAAATTAGCTGAGCTACTCTACATTCATTCAACTTACTCGCTGCCAACTACAAATACACCTGTTTGGAAATCATAGGTTTATACTTCCATTCAGGTGTTTGCAGCCAGAGATCCACAAACATCAGATTGGCAGTGAAAAAAGAGCAGTTCGGTGAACTTTTCAAACTCAACCATTCGATCGAACGTAAACATAAGCTGGGCATTGCCCTTATACAACCACCATAAATTTTTTTGCAGTGAACTGATCTAATCTAATGTGACGGAGGTCCGTAGACAGTTAATGTCCAAGCACTAAGATGCAGATCGGTTGTACGTGCAGCCTGCGGGACAGGGGTATGAGGGTGTGAGGGTAGATTAGTTTCCATTTACCTCACATCAGTCTGTAGATCATTGGCATGGCAAAACAGGCATACCAATGCATACAGACAATGCATGCATTGATAGAAAAAGGACAGGGGAAATTTAGATGGCCCCCTTAGGATGCCTTGAAATGCGTCAGGGTGGAGCATTAGATGGGAGGCTCTGCTCTCTTGCTCTCTCTTTATCTTCTACCTTTCTCTTATTTTCTTCATTTAGACTCGTGATGTTCATTTAAATCGAGCTCATACATATAAAGTTGCAGTGACATTTTTAATTTGGGTCACAGGATTACACATTATCAAAATAATGCTTGGATGAAAGTGAGACAATTGGTTGAGACTTTGAAATAAGCCACCGGGCTTCTCTTATTGCCATGGTTAAACTTCCTGCAGTGTTAACTATACTGGATAAACTAGCCCCAGTGTTTGTCCTACCTACCTCATTCTACTGAAAACAGGCCACACACACGGGCATGTACTCGAACATGCATCCACACACACGCACACACAAGTCCAATCATGCCAACACGCACACACAACACGCAAACCCTAAAGACCCTGCGTGACTGAAGCAATGAAATAAAACATCCAGCGAATCACAGTGTTCCAGAATTATTCATTTGATTGAGTCGATAAACATTTTTACACTCTGTATGAGGCCCCTGCGGACTCCCTCTTTGGAGGACGGTCGCTCTTGACAGCCAGTTGGTTTCCATCTTGTTCTTTTTCAGGATGCAATGCACATTTAGCACACTGCTTTCCAACTTCTAGCAAGTGAAGATTAAATTTAGAGGTTGCTTAGTTTTCTTTTGTTGCTCCTTTCAAATACCAGTCCTCCTGTGAGTGCAACATAACCCAGAGACCTCCTCTTCAACCTCGGGATACAATGTCATGATGTTTCTGCCCTTTTGATAAATGACTGTCTGGAGCAGGTTCCCTCTCTGCAGTCTGTCCTCTTGATTACCGCCCAAACGCTCTGCAGCTGGCTATCAACAGTTCTGGTTTACAGAAATCCCCTGTATATCATTTTTGTGTGGTTAATTATTACAAAAGTATGATCAACATTTGCATACTTGGCCTATCTCCCCTCCAAAAGAGAGATTTGGCACAAACAATGTCTCAATGAACATCCAGACAAGAAGCAGTTGCAGTGAACAAGATACCAGAAAACATTTTGCTGAGATATTCTGGGTTCCTGTGAGAGGACACTGCCCTTAGCCCAGTTAGCCCTTAGACCACTCTCTTACAACAATACAAACAATTAATAACATTCAAATAGTTATTTTTTGATGACATATTTAAATTTTTGGTCACTCACGCCTCCGTGCCCCAGTCTCATTGAGTAACATTTCTTCCCTTTGCCCTCAATCCTTCGCCCTCTACATTTACATGAAACGCAGTGTCCCTATTCCAAACTTAATTCTGTGAAGAAACAAACATACACAATACAGAAAAAGACAGTGAATAATGACCTCTACACCCTCTTCGTCAGTCTGTATTTGTGTTTTTTTTTTCCGAAAGTGACATCCCCTTCTGTGCTAATGCTTTTGTGATTCTGTTCCAGCTTCCAGTTTGGAGCCTTCTGTGACTTCTCTGGAAAATGTTCATTTTGTGCTGAACTCCCACGTGTTTTTATTTTCTTTAACCATAAATCAAATTGTATCAAAATAAAATATGATGGAACAACTCTTTAAAGCCACTTTCCACTTTTTAACTTTCCTGATGAGGACATTTTTGCTTTTTTATGTGCATCTTTTAAGGTTGTTTACAGTAATAAACAGTTGTTCTGGCACTCAAAGTTTTTTTTATAATTGCTTAAGCACAATTTTGAAAACAGATCTTACATTGGCAAAATACTACACACAATTCACACAAGCACACACACGTATGCAAAATGACACACTTCATTCAAAACTACAATCATTTATTTAAAAAAAAAAAAGTTAAAGTACATGAATATATTACCCGAACACAACACACAAGACCAGTACTGCACACTGCTAAAAATATTTACTTCTCTTCACACTGTATAATAATGGGTCTATGTATTTGTAAAGGCTGCACTTTGCAGACACACAGGTTTTTATAGTGCTTACTCCTGAATGGTGAGTTTACAGTTAAGCACCTAAGTGACAACTGACAGCTGCGTTTGATCAATTGGTTGAAGGTGTGGTATTTTCAAAGTTAGATTTATGTGTCTAATGTAGATAAGTGTGTTTTGCAAAAAAAAAGTGTGAGGCTGACAATGTGCTTATACATCTGGGCTGAGGTTTTGGACTTTGAGTGTCAGGTTTCACTTCATTTTCTGTAAGCAATCGTTATGACCTGTAATGTCATTATGTAGATAATGTAATGTAATGTAATTTAGCACTACAGACAGCCTCTGCACCTGCTTTGCAGAAGATAAAACCCACCCAGACTGTGACAAACCAAACAGAATCAAATCGCAGTTGAGTGAGAGAGAGCCGAGTGCCAAAAACCATAAACACTCGACCACAAGCATTACTGAGGGGAGCAGCCTTCACCACAACACAGCACTCTGTGGCAGACAAGATCAGATCTAAATCATAAATCAGACAAAACAGACAGCAACCAGCCGTGGTGGAGCTCTCCATCTACCAAGAGTAAATAGACAAATCTGAACTCCAGAGCAGATTTCAACGCTCTGAATTATTTGGTTTACAGTTGCTGTTCCAGCTAATGTAAAACTCACAGATTGTAATCTCATGTTGGTATATGGTTAATGTGGATATATCCCACAGATCATTCATCAGTCTTTTCTCTGTATCAAAGAGCAGAGACTATTGTAAATGCACTTCAGGAAGTGCATTTCTGTGCTGGAGGCGATGATCACATGAGTCAATGTTGTATGAGTTATCATAGCCTGAGGAAATAAATATAAAACAGTACCTTACTTCTTGTAGTGATCATAATGTGATTAATTTCAGTCTGACACAATTTTTTCTCAGTTTCATCTTTATTAATTTAAAAAATATATATTTCAGGATGTTTCAATTCTCTAAAGTTTTCCGCCAATAAAACCTGGGGGTTAATCAGAGTTCTGAATGACTTAATGGCAGCATTATGCTCAGTTAGCAGCCATTTCCAAGACTTTAATCTCACCTCTAGCATTTAAATATAGCCTACTAAAGATTTTTGTTTAAAAAAATGTGTCCAGGACACTTTGAAAAGAACCACGAAACGCTATCTGACATCCACCAGAGGCTATAAATCATGATAAATGGAATTATTGCCTTCTAAAGAGAAACAGGTTATTGTGACTCAATTGCTTCCATATGAGATACTGCATGCAATTCACACACACACACACACACACACACACACACACACACACACAAAGAATGCATGCATGATTAAGTGCACAATGTATTACTTGTCCATTTCAGCCTTAACTAAACCACAACCTTACAGACACACATACATGTAAAAGACGCACACATGGCATGTTGGGTGGCGTGTACTCAGTCTTGCCTGGTGTTCACAGTGTTTGATTTTGGCAGATGATGGATTGTTCATCCCTGGACAAACGTGCTTCATCATACTGTCCGTGTCTCTGTTTGAATCCAAGATTGCTGCTTTTCATTCGTTATCCATTCGTCAGATCGCAGAACGCTGACATCTGCTGATATTCTGACATCTATCTTGGTCAAATCTCTCACTGTGTTACTTATTTTATTAGGCTATCTGAAAAAGAGAGAGAGAGAAATCTGTCCAAGAAGCTGTTTTGGATGCAGTTACTTTTATACGAAATGTTTTCGAAACCCTCAGGATGGTAGGTTTTGGCATGCCTCTCCGCTTTGTTTTAATTATGTTCATCTTTAAGGCCACACTGCAGCTTGTAGCTTGGGGGGGAAACCTTGGCCCAAAATTGTATTAAATCATCTTTTGGCAGGCTTCTTGATCAACAAAGAAATTAATGTATTCTTAACTGTATCCTCAGAGAATAATGATTTAAAGTGAGTTGATAGATTTGTTGTATTCTCATGCTGGAGTGTGTTAGGTATTTGGCTGATATTCTCTTATTTCTGGATATATTGAAACTTAATCTCGTGCTTTAGGCTAGCGCTGAACGCAGGTTGGATAATCTTTTTTAGGAAGACCCCCTTGGAATTTCCACAAAGACTTAATATTGCTTCAATACGGTGTTTATTGGTCCCTGTTTAGGAGGCTTAAGTGTGGGCAACACAGGGTCAAACTGAATCTGTGGCTCAGTTTATACTGCAATATGAAAGTAACATGTAGTTAATACATGGGATGAAAACACAATATAGGCATACAGGTTTATTTAGCAGCTAAACACTGTGATCACTTCATATGAGGTCGCAAACCAAATATGCCCCTTAAAGTGCTTTGTCTGGTATGTCTTCATTACAACAATAACTCACTAGTACATCCTACACATTCCCATGAGCACCTCTTCTCTCCATAGCGACAGCACTTTGTCCATAACATCATCACCCAGAGCAGCTTCGTTCCATTTGCTGCTCCCAAACGCACTTTAGGTTGAAATTAATTTGAGTTCCAGTGGGTGAAACAAGACATCGTGATTGGCTCAGACGTACATAGCTGTGATCGGCAGCTCACAGGAGAACTTTCCATTAAGGGGGCAAGACTTGACCTCTGCCCTCATAAGAACTGCAGATATCCCCCATTGGCCCCAACTTTCTGTGGGGCTAAAAGCTCGGTCAGTAAATAGTTGTGATTACCAGACTGTGGGGGTCAGAGGTCAGAGGTAAGAGGAAATGAGGTATTGACCGAGGCCTAAAAGACCATACTTGGTGTTTACTCTGTATGTTGTGTAACTGACTGATCCTGTGACTTTGGGAATCTGTCGCTATCATAATCTTCAACGTGAGTACGTCATATCAAAACGTTTCCATGTTAATTAGTGAGTGACGTGTCATTATAGATTTCAGCATACAGACCTCAGCTTCAATGAAATGACTATTCTGCTGTTCTGATCGTTTTTTTTCCTGATGGGTGGTTTCATGATACGTGCTACTGGTTTTATATCATTATTGCCTGTATTGTTATTATTACTGTGGAACTGCAGTGCGAGTAGAGTCCAAAACTAATGTTGCCATTTAAAGTATTGATGTTGAAATGTACAAAGTTTGGGATATTTTTTAAGGTTTGCAGGCAGACTACCTGAATTGACCAGTACATTTATAAAGATAAAGAGATAAATATAAATGTGTGTTTTCCTAGAAGTTATCCTGTTTTCAACTTTCAGATTGTGCTACTTTTCATGCACAAATTAGTTACTTTTTTTGAAAATGTAATCATTTCTAGACGTATAGCTATATTGAATGTCTGATATGATATATGATGATGAGAGTTTCTTAGTGGGTAACAGTCTGATCCTCCTGAATGAGCTAAAATCGGATCAAGTCACCTTGAGCAGACTGTGATGTGTGTTTCCACAGCGGTCACTCTGGTGCCTGCCGTTGTCCACTAACTTGTTCATGTGGATTTACCAGTACAATAAACATCCTGCGGCTCCTTTTCAACTTTGTGATCTCATGTCAACACCACATGAGAGGTGATAAAACATCCCTCTTTTGCACTCACTGTAACATATTAGCCGTAGTTTCACGGTTATAGACAATATCCCTCAACCAGAAGGCCCAGTAGCGTTGCTCCATAAGGAGCAGCTCTTCTGAAGTGTCATCAAGCAAGATGCTGAGTCTCTCCCAGCTCCGAGTGTGAGAGATGGCAAAGAGAAACATTGAAATTACTAGAGTTAAATGAAAATAGATAATTTACTCAGCATAGACATATGTTTCTTATTATTCTTGTAACAGTATTTATTTTAAACCTTTTAAATTAATATTTTTTGAAACAAGGGGGTGGGGTCACTTGCAAAACCTTTAAAATTCATTAAAAAACATCACTGCAAGTGACTGAATCTGTTTATATCTGCATTCGTTATTCCACGATGTGTATTGTGAATCCTTTAAGTTTGTTTTGACATTGACACACATCCAAAATTCAAAAATGGAAAGGATTCATTACATTTAGAAATACCTGTGTATGTCAGTATGCTGGGTGTGAATGTACTGTATGTAACTGTGCAAATTGGAAACAAGATGTTACGGCTCAGAAAAGTTTCTTGTGATGAGAAGTTGAATAATAAGGATATTCTCATAATATAAATGACTTTTTCACTGAAACATGATTCAAACAATTTAAAGTAATTATTTTCTCCAACATCAGTTACCATGTTCAACTAGAACAGATTATAGTTGCTGTTCTTTGTTATCTGAAAAAAGTGATCCTATTATCTTATCTGTTACTCCCCAAACTTATGAGTGCATGTGCACACACTCATTTGCTGAAATGAGTACATATGGCTGACACACATGTCACCCTCCCTGGTCAACTTCCATCACTCATCACATCATATGAACAACTTAAGGGTGACCTTCTTGAAATAAAAAAGGGTTATGCAGACAGGGACTTTCTCTCTCTGGTGTTGTTTTTTTCAGTTCTGGCATAATATTTAATAATGTCTTCATTTAGCCTGTCTCAAAACCAACTTCTGAACCCTGAGGGCTAAACCATGACTCAATAAAGAGGAGTGTGGAAATTGTCCAGAAATCCTCCGTTTTTTCCCAGTTCTCCTATAATGACGGGCACTCAGCCGGTTTGAAGAGTGACTTCTGATTCCTATCAATGAAAACAGGAATGTAATGCTATACGTGCTCTTTCGGAATAACAGTGGACCTTGTGGCCAAAGTGCTTGTTTCATTCTGTGTATCCAGTTTCCTCAGCTGACAAAGAAGCAAACGTGTCTTGCCACAGACAGCCACACTGCAGTGGCAGTACAGAGCTTTTGCACAGTGAAATAAATAATTTTCATAATGTAGTGAATATTATTTTTCTATTATGATGCCCTTTTGCTGACAATGCAGACACCGTTAGCCTTGCTTGGCTACTCTCACATGAAGAACTTCACTTCAGAAATGCTCTACTGTATATTTATTTTAGAGAAATGTTATCTGACAACAATTCATTGAATTTCACATTTCAAAACCACAGCTAACGTCTATACCTCATGTTTGACACTTAAGCATGCAGAGTTGGAGTCATGTTTTTTTTTTAATGCTTTTTGTTGACTTTAGTTGATTCATTGTTTGTCCCTCAAAGGGCAAACTGTGATTTCTGTTTGTTTGGCGTTGGCCAAAGTGAGAGATTGATAAATGTCCTCTGTGTAGATTAGTCTGCAAAATGACTCTGAGCTGTAAGTTTAGAAAACATTTGTCATGGCCGGTTGCCTACACACAGTATCACATGTGGATCATCTAGATAACAGATCCATTAAGACCACTTTGATATTACATTATTTCCTCCTTTCATTTGTTAAGAGAGAAGCTTAATGTGCGCTGCGTCCAAGTGCAACAGAGGAAAAACAGATGACATCGGGGTGCTGAGAGGTGACGGGGGTGATGGCCAGTAAATGTAAACACACAGAGGATGAATATGGCTTCTTTTCTCATGGGATATTCAAATATTCAGTAACAGAATTTAAGCCAACAAAGCAAGACTGGATTTTCTATGTTTTTGCCCTGAAACCCGTCAGTCTGCTTTCATTTACTCCTGATTTATATAAAAAATTTAGCAATTCATTTTGCTCTATAACAGTCTCTCAAGCCATGTTTGTTTACACAAACAAACAGCACGCTATGGGAAAGCTGGGCTGTGTCTTATTGGCAGGACGTCTCGACCGCTCTCAGCCAGCTGACAAGCCGACAATGTCGTGTGCAGCCATCTGTGGAGGGAAACACGCAGAGCCCCTTCCCCTCTGTCGTCCCGACTTCACCGTGACACCCCCACCTCATCCCCATCCTCTCCAGCTCATTGGGCCGACACCAGAAAAGCATTGATCCCACTTGTTCTGGTTCACTAAGACCTGGAATTCCCTGTTCAGATCAACAGGAAAAGTATCCTCTCTATCCTCCGAGACAGCTAAAAGCCTGTCTGTTTTAAAGAGGGGTGGGGGCCTCGTAAACCTGTCGGACCTGACGGTGTCCTTTTACCTACCTAGCTTCGGTCTTGGCTCGGAGCATTCCAGGACGCTCTTAAATGCCGGTTTATGGTAACCTGTCAGCTCTGGGATCATCAGAGGTTTACGGTTGACCAATAAAAATGCTGCTGTGGTTCGGAAGCTCCCTAACTCATCTCCCCTCTTCAAAACCCACCCCCAGTTCACTCTTCCTGTCTCCAAAGATTAGAGGAGACCCCATTAAACTCACCACTCTTTCTTTACAACTCCTCCATTTGACTTCTACCTTCATCTCCCATATTATCTAAGCCCAGGTTAGAGTTTACAATGTAACAACTTGAGCTTTATAACAGATTAAACAAATGAGAAATAACACGTTACTTAGTGAGCTTTAGAGGTGCTGGTACCTTTGGGCAGAGTCAGGCTAGCTGTTTCCCCCTGTTTCCCGTTTCTTATGCTAAGCTAAGCTAATTGCCTCAGGAATGTGGCATTATATTAACCATAAAGACT
Source organism: Nannoperca australis (assembly GCA_036023655.1). Taxonomy (NCBI): domain Eukaryota; kingdom Metazoa; phylum Chordata; class Actinopteri; order Centrarchiformes; family Percichthyidae; genus Nannoperca; species Nannoperca australis. Next base: position 6,710 of record JAVQJD010047292.1, on the reverse strand, counting down.
TTGTATGGATCTGTTGCTCTAAACACACACTAAATATTCAGATGTTGTATCTCTGTGTCTATTTTTATTTGTATATATTTTCTCTCAAGATTCTAACTGATGTTTGACATAATATCCAAGAGTCCAAATGTAATACACGAATGAGACAATGAAGAGAAAGCTGAACAAGCTGAATTTAACAGTTGAGGATCTGTTTTATCAGACGGTTAACTTGCAGTGAGATCGTCACATGGCATCTAAAAAAGTCTAGTCTGTAGTACCCAACCATGTAGAAACAGCTGGGAAAATGCACAGCCATGTTCTTAATTGATGACTCACAGTCAAGTGAACATCCATCACAAACAGCAGAGATAGTGTATGTTTGTGTTCGTGAAGGTTGTTCTGTCTAAGACAAATTGAGAAGGTTATTGAAAGAATTTGGGGGTTCAGGATTTAAATGGATTCCTCCCTCTCCGGCTTTCTGTATTTGTCTTTTGTTTTCCATTCCCAGTTTGTCTCTCTCTGTCTCTTCTAAACACATAAACATTCACTAACATCATCGTTTCAGGCAACATTGTATTTTATGCATTTTCTCCGTCTATTTTACGCCTTTCGATGGTCAAACTTTATGGCGGCTGACCTTTCTTTGCTCATAATGTCCATCAAAGAAAACACGCTCCATTGTTTTCTTACCTGCAGAGCCACAAATTGGAGGCGACAGTTTTAGACTGGACAGCTAAACGTGGTCAAGGTCGTCCATAAAAGCAGTGGTAAGGGTCAGTGCCACAGGTTTACGTGATGTGCTCTGGTTATGGTTTTATCTGTTGAGTTAGAATAGAGAAGCATCAGTTGTGAAAACTTGGCATTTTAAATGCTTTCAATAACTAATACAACTGCAACTGAATAGCAGCTATGCATTTTGTAGAGTTTGAAAATTTCACTGTATACAAAATTCAAATAAACAAATAAACAGTTATTAAGATACAGCATTAAGATATCTTACTGATCTAAAACCTTACACCCAAGACATTAGTCAACTGAATATTACAGTGCTTTTCTGTAGCTCACTAAGGATTAAAATGCTCCGATAATGAGCCGCCCAAAGGCTTGATGAAACATACCTCAGAATCTATAAATGGAAATATAAAGCAACGGAAACTGGCTCTGTGTGAGGCCTGAAATGATTGGACCATCCCCAGCTGGTGCTGGAATAATAAGTCACTTCACCTGTTATCTTTGCATTTTTAAACAACTTAATTATCTTCACTCTGAACAGCAAAAGACCTTGTTCTGGACTTTTATCGCAGTAGAGATTTAATATTTTTACGAAGTTATTCAACTCATGCGTGTTCCCTGACTCTCTGTGCAGCTGTTAAAATAAGTATTGGCCTCCACTGAGGGACTATTTATTTCAAATTATATTCATTCTCCCCTAGAAACAGAGGTGATTCGTCCTGGACATGGAGAGGTGCGACAGTGTCTGTTGACATGAGGCATGCATACATTTCTGCAACAACCCGTGTCTTTATTTTACTGTGTACATATGACGTACAGTGATGACTTGATTAAGTACACATGAAGACACAGGCTCGACCAAAGTCATAAGTTTTTTCTTCAGCCCTCAGGCAAGTGTTAAAATGTATATGAAAGAACTAGGAGCATACTGTCTCCACAGGCCTTTATCCTCCTGCTGATCTATCTCTCTGACATATATTATAACAATGAAGGGGAACTTAATTATTATAAAATATGTCTTGTCTCAAATGTTCACATTTAGCAAAATCACCCATATATAAATCTTTATGTTAGAAATGGAAAAACTAATATTTTTGACAACAACATATAAACGCAGTGGAGATTACAAGGAAGAAATACACACTTAAATGCAGTTAAGTTAGTTTGAGCTAAATTACTTAAAATGGGACAAATCATCAGTACCACTGTAGAATCTCATCATATTTCTTACGCTTCAAATGTGGGAATTAACACCACATATTTCACTAAAGCTTGTAAAATAACTGACATGCTCTAAATGTATATCTCAGAAGTGGAGAGTCTGAAAAACATCTGCATGTGGTGACCACAGCACCTCAGCTGTCAGAGCTGCATACTTCAAACGGACATTCATCTTTCAAACGACACATCCATGTGTCTAGATCAGGACATTTGATTTTGCTTTTCAACACAATGCATATTTAAGAAATAAAATATGGCGATGAAATAACTAAATGTTTACCCTGCATGTAAAACACAGCCGCCTCTGGTACCACAGCACCTTAGCTGTCAGAACATAATCCAGTCATCCATTAACTTAATCCATGATAACCACATGCCAAGCCCATAGTAACACTTTCCCTAACTGCTTGTGTGTCCCAGAGCATGACCTTTTGCTCCCTCTAAGTGGACCATAACTCTCATCTAAAAGTCATCTGGTCTGGTTTACGGCCTGTAGGGGGGTCAGAAGACGGAGCAGTGTTAACTCTATCACTATCTGCACCAATCACAGCTGCTCTGTAACACTTATCAGTAATGTTGATTAGTGACGAGATGAGAGGGTTGACAAAGTGAGAGATTAAGACAGAAAAGATAGACAAGGCGGAGAAAGGGGAAGAGGAAGGCAGGAATAGAAACAACAAATGTTGATAACACTTTCTAATTGTAGTTAAACTCAAATTACACAAAAAAGGAATCAAGTGATGAGGTTACTATATGTCAGAAAGCAATGAAAATGCATTTCTTGAACGATGACGAGGAAGAGACACGAAAGGAGATGCAGGCAGGTGTTGCCTTTCCCCGAAGTGATTGGGGGGATTATAGTCTGTCAGCAATGTAACAGCTATCTGAGACGGCACTCAGGCGGTCTCGCTGATAGGTTAAGACCTGAGCTGTTGACCTCAGAGAGAGAGTCTGATCCATGTACAAGGGGAGCTGATGGACAGAGATAATCTGCTCGGAGAGAGAGACAGAGAACAAAAAATATATTGAAAGATAGATTGAGGAAAAGGGAATGAAATAGTCAGCCCTGAGAAAATGAGAGAAAAACTGAAAAGCCGTTTGAGAACTGAGGGAGACTGTTTAGAGCAAGATGTGATGGTTTGTTTAGACTGTCTATAAATCTCTCTACAAGGAAAAACTGGATTACAACAGTGAGTGTGGGTCCAAAGCAGATGGATGGAAGCTGAGAGCAAGTCAAGATGGGAACTTAACTTAACAGAAAAACTGTGTTTAACGGTAAAAATAAAGAATTCTGCCTGCCAGCACCTCTCACTGGTCGCTCACTAATTGACACGTCATATGTCGTTTGCTTAATCTATACAAAACCAAAAGTGCAGAAATGGTTTTACTGGGTGTGCAGAAACAACTTTCCATTCACAACATGGCTAAAGGACCTGACTGATGGAAAATTGGAAAACAGCATAAAGTTTTGTCTTTTTTTGACTTGGGGAATGTAAGGTATTCCTGGTGGAGAAATGTAAGATGCCTGGAGTGCACAAATATCGCTTTTCTAGATTCACACAGCCAAACACTGGTTTCCATACTCAGAAGGTAAATGAAAGACTAGAAGGAGAAACACAAATTCCTCTGCTTTGCAAAAACTAACCTAACCTAACTCTAACTCTTAAGGGTTTTTACGGAGACGCTCTTTGACTCTTGGCTGCCCAGCTCCAAACGTATGAACGAGACGCGGTCTTAAAACGCTGCAGCAGATGTGTTACAGAGCTCATTTCCTTAACAGAATCCACACTTTGTGGATTTTTACGGCAGCGCAAAGCTCACCACAATCTTTCATGTTTACCGTTTATGGTGAAGAGGTCACAAAATGACATCTGTGCATCGAAGACAGTTGTTGACAACCCTGGAACACAAGGCATGTGTTGCAGATGGACAGCCTGTGTGGATGAGTTACTTTGATTCCGATTGGAATTTCTGAGGTGCAAAACAGAGAGGTTGGTGATTTAGAAACACGGGAGGGGAAGCATAAAGATTTATCATTAAAGTGTGAATAGAGGTGACCTTCACTGGCCTCTGGACCTCAGTGCAGCTCAAGATGTTCTTAATGACATTCATTAAAAGCCTGAACATCACCAAAGGCTCATTCACAGTCCGGTGCTCAACGCTGACCATGGGCTTAGACATGGGCTTTCCAATTTTTTTTCCCTCAATGGCAGCTTCTCAGCCTTTGTGGGTCGGCCACTGGAACGAGATGGGTTTTGAATGATGGCTGTCGGTTTGTGTGAAGTAAAAATGTGGAGTGAAAAGGAGGGCCAAAGAGGAGTCCTGTTTGCGATTTGCCTGGAGACTTCACAAAACTAACATCCTATAGAGTGGTTTCTATAGAAGCCAATGTTTTTGTCTCTGGAAGTCATGGGGTTAATGCTATTCGGGAAGAACCTGGGTTCCAGTTGGTTGTTCTATGTGGTGAAGTGGTTCTTGTTGACTTTGTATGTTTGTGTTTGCATGTGAGTGTGTGTGTCTGTGCATTTTCCTGGTGTGCTCATGCTGGTGTGTAGACAGTCAGTCAACATGTGTATTTATTTATGGATTTAAAGGTAAATCAGAGCAATCTCTTCCCATTGAGTTAAACTCAGGTGTAATTTCAATTTGCACTGCTGTGCTGAGACTTCAATAACTCTTAATCCATTTTCTTCCCATCGAACTCCCAGTTGAATGAAATGATAGACAACTGATAGCAAAATGCCAGGGGGGGGAACTGAAGAAAGATAAAAGAAACAACCTTGAGAAGCTTTTATGACTGACTAGTTAATAGCTTGCCTGAGCAGTAGTTCACCAACTAGCCCTGTGAGTAATCCCTACCTCAGGTTGGCTTGGTCACAGAAACCTGGTGAAAATCTTGTCAGACAATTATGAACGAGTAAGAATGAGACCCCGAAGGTCCTGCTGAGGATCTGAGGAACAACCCACTGTCTCCACCCTTTTGAAACAAAATCTTTGCTTGAATTTCTGTGTGTTTATGTCGTTGCAATGGTGAACCCAATTTCCATGGAGCCCATTTCACAATATCAGAGCAGTCTGGAGCAACCTTGGTAATACTAGCTCAATCTGCTTCCTTCTTTTCCCTCCACAGCTTCATCTAATACTTTCTTTCTTAAACTTCAAACCCTACAATAACAAAATATAGATCAACATATCTGATATGCTTTATTTCAAAGAAAAAATAACTCTTGCCTTAAGCACAATTACAATTATTCTTGGCAGGTGTGTCTATTGAGTTATCAGGAAGGAAGACTGGCAGCGAAGTGGTAATCGTGGATATCAGAGAGCAAGAGGAGGATCAAGATGGGGGATTGCAGCTCCAAGCCAACTGGCCTTTATTGAGGTGTAAAAAAAAAGGAGAGTATAGAAGGCTATAGGAGTACAGAGCCTGTACGCCAACAAACCCCTTAATCCTCAGACATGGAGGCATGACGAGACTATCAACACTCTGAGTCTAAACTCAAGCAGATTTGATCTGATTTGGATCAGTTAAAGATACAGCCGAGTGTTTTCAGTGAAAGCTAATCACAGACAAATGATTCTGGCAGAGCAAGACTACAAAATAAATAATTTTGGACACGTAAAACTACTCTGACCCTGCATTTCTATCGTAATGTACTAGATCCATCTTCAGTGCAGCTGGTGCATACATTTAATAATCCCAAAGCAGCATTTGAAAACTAATCACTGATACTCTCCACTGATTAAAGCAAACACGAGAGAAATTGAGAAATCTACTATTTATGCAGTAGGAATTACCACATTCGTCTTGAACTGAATCGGCATGTGCGGCTAAATTAAACACACGTTCGATCACATATTGTGTGAGTTTGTTTTTTGAAAAACAGGTAACATAGACTATTTTGACATTTCTGGCTGCTTTTGGGACTGTTCACCAGCCAGGTGGCTCTAAATACCCTTGTTTCAATAGCAAAAGATAAACTTATAATAAAATAATAATAATAATAATAATAATAGCTTATGATTAGACCAAAATTGATTTTTGTCAAAAAATTAATGACCTATGTAAAAGGAAAAAAGAAACTTCAGATCAGATAACTGGTAGTGGAAAACGAGCATGGCTTTTATTTTTATGCCCTCATGATGGTCAGATGAAAGAGGAAGTGAAGAGGAAGTAATGGAGGAGAGACTGGTGCTAAGTGGATTGACCCCAGCCATCATGATTAAGGCCATAAAGAGGGCTCTGGTCAGAGGTTATTAAAGGATTATAAAGGGCTCTAAAGGGTTATAAAGGACAGGTCTGGAGAAGATTAGCCATGACTACCGCTCAAATCAACACCGGTCCACATTCCACACCATCAGATTCCACACCAGATATGGAGTCTGTTTAGTTGACTTGCAAAAAAAATTATATCACTGTGGTATTAGAGAGTGATGAGTCTTTAGGGTCATTTATGCCTACTCAAAATGAGTGATTTGGGTCATGCACTCGCTGAATACTACAGGACAATAATGGAAAACAAGTGATATTTTGTGCAGAATAATAGCAGCGTACCTGGACAAGCAGCTAAGATGACACAATAATACGTATTTGTTCAGCCCATTACAACAGCACAGCAGAAACAGAAACTTACATTCGTATGGACTTTCTCCGCCCTCCTCCGGCGGACTTCAAAACAGCGTCTCTCGTTAACTGACGGCATGTTGCCAAGCTGTCACTCCAAAACTGGCCAATAGAAACGTCTTTCAGCGTAGGTCACGCCCACGGAATAAAG
>JAVQJD010047291.1:0-10439 GCA_036023655.1 Nannoperca australis | reverse complement strand
GTATTTCTTTAAAGTTAAGACTAGTTTAAAGTCATCTTCATTGAAAAGTACAGTGCTTTTCCTTCAAAAATAAGGACATTTCAATGTGACCCCAAACTTTTGAACGGTAGTGTATAGTAAGTGTATAAAGAACAGTGTACAATGTACAGTGCTAACACCTACCTGAAACGTTAGCTATCTACTAACCTAATGTTCTCTGTTTTAGAAGCACTTAACTTGTTGTCTAAATAAACATTTGTATGTCTGGCTGTCGGCTTTTTAGGTCACGTTACGCCCTCCATTTGCTCACTGACCAAATAAAAATCCATTCAGATTACCATCACAGCACTCTGAGCTTCTTTAGTGAACACTGATAGCAACAACAACATGCTAACAGTGTCAATCAAACAACCCCGGGTTGTAGTGTGCTAGCATGGGAGCAACCAAGTGTACAATTACGAGGGGGCCTCACTTTTTTATTTTTCTTAACAAACAAATACCAAATACCAAGAAACAGATCAGTTGACAGAGTTCATAAAACACATTTATAACATGTTCTCTACTGTATATTGAGAGGGGGGGGGGGGGGGGGATTGGTAGTTTGTCAGAACTGGGAGGGCGGGGGGACACAACGGCCCAAAAGAATGTGTGGTTACGCCCATGCAGTCAGGTAACCTTCTTGTCAAAAGCCTCTGTGTATCCCATTAGGTCATCACCATCCCTAAAAGCATTAGTAGAGTTTGGCATGTTGTCAAGGTTTTGGCTTGTTGCCCTGCTCCACTGGCCTCTGTGTCAAGGACAAGTCCTGCTAAGGGCTCATCATACAGGCCACTAATCTACTTAAACCTTCAGTGTGTATGTGTGTGTGTGTGTGTGTGTGTGTGTGTGTGGCAAAGGAATAAGCTCTATTGTTTACATTCTGTAGGTTGTACTTTTTACATGTGTACAATAAGCCTTGTAAAGTGGCAATACAAATAGAATACATCCAATTAGCCCAATTATTGTGTTTGTTCAACCATGTGCATCCGTACAGTCAACACTTTGCCAAAACGTGTGTAGCACTATTCTGGCAAAACATACTAAGAATACAGATGGAAAGTGGAGAAGTAGGTACTGTTGCTTTTAGATGTTTCTTTGGACATTTTGATATTTTTTTTCATTATGATTTAGAAAAGCCTACAGCTACTTTTTATAACAAACTACACTTTTTCCAAACCACTTTTTGAGCCAATAAAGGGGGTTGGGAATGGGGGGGGGGACACTTTGAAGAAGCCTTTTGAATACATTGAATTTCCTTCAAGTTGATGGCAGGTTGTATTTTAAACAATTGCTAGTTTACATCACTGACTCTTAACTTACCTTAAGTGATGCATTTGAGTCCTCAGACTAGATATGGCGTGGACCAGGGTTATCCAGGGCTTAGCCCAAACACGCAGGCTGCAAAATGTCATTAGGCAGAACTAGGGCCTGACATATGTACCATCAATCATTAACTTAACTCATACTTTTCTTTTGGGGACGGGAGAGTATTAATAACATGATAACACTAAACTTTAAGGCTACTCGTCTAGACTGTGTATGGCTTGAAAAAACCAACAGTCATCACTCAGCATCCACTCTGCTCAGTCTCAGCACAGAATGTTGTGATCAATGCATGTGGACAAATGTGGGCACTGGACAGTATTTGCCTCTTAAATTGGCGCGATGCTCTGATTATTAATTATTACTACTTACTAGAAGATCGGCACTCAGAGAAAGGAGTGATGTAACATCTACCCAAAAGGAATCAGAGTGTGGAGTATGTGGACTACACAGGTATTTCTTGACTATTCAAGTAAATGACCTAATTGTACATGTGAAGCATAATGATTGATAGGTCTGGCATAAAAACAAACAACAAGGACCCTTGGATCCAGCAGGAGAAAACAGGTCCACACCACATTATAAATCCCAATTTAACCCCTGCTTTGTGTGTCTAACTCTCCAGTGAGCATTTGCTGCCTAGCACCCACTCAACTCAGCAGGGATTAGGCACGCTAGACACGCACACGCACACACACCAGCCAAATACCCTCTATCCTGAGCCTCAGCGAGAGGTTGTAACGATAGAAGCAATTGGGGTTTTTTTTGTTTTTTTAAAAGTACGTTTCACAAAGAGAGAAGAGTCTAACCTGTCTCTACAAAGGCGGCGTGATCGACCCTCATGAGTGTGGTGAGTGCTTTTGGCCATCTTGTGATCATACCTGTTGCTTTTTGATGTACCTCCTCCATGGATGTCAACAATAGTGTGGGTGGGTGCATATGCCTTTCATATTTGTGTGTGTGTGTGAGTGTGTGTGCGTGCATGCGTGCATGTATGTATCAAAGGTTTTTGTGATCAATGCTGCAATTACTTGTTCCTTCTTGCAATAGTGGCTCGTCGCACCACAACGGTTTAATTTGAAATATTCAGGCAACAGCAGACAAAATGTTCAGCTTGAATTCATTCACATCCCCACTGCATGGCATGAGTGTTGTGTTGGCATATGTTACACTAAACCTCATGGTTCTACATGGTTGCACAGTCACATATTTCTCAGTGTTTCTCAACATGCATCAAAACACAGCATAGGTTTAACTCAGCACTCCACACCTGCCACATCGTGCCTCAATAACTTTTCATTCGTTTGTCAGAAATTATAGTTTGGCTCGTTCTTTAAGCTTTTTGCAGAGCACGTGAGACAGGTGAGCAGCTATCACTCATGCTGAAGTCTCGCACTCTCTCTCACTTTCTCTCTCTCTGATAAATGTGATCATGTGGTGGGTGGGGTGACAACAATCAGAAGATTAAGTGGCATTGGTACATCATACACCCAAAATGTACAATCACACATTTTCTAACAGGCCAAGGAGAGATCATTTAATCTGTTACAGACTTGATCTGCAGGACACAGAAAGCCCTGTTGCATCTTTACCTCACAACCATACATCTTGGACTTTAGTCTATTTATACAAATTGGTTGTTGTGTTTAGTGTTTTGTACCAAGATGCTGCTTTTATACATATATGTTGAATATATTTGTTGTTTAACCTAACTCATTGTTAGGTTATGAGCTTTTACTTTCTGTGTTGTAGTGTCGGTAAGAGGATGTGCCACCATGTCTCCGGACCTCATTAGGATATTGATGAGACATAGCAATTTCCTGGCGTGCTTTGACTCATTCTGTAAAAACCCAGATGAAGGCCAAGTGCCGAAATGATTTCATAAGAGCTGTTTTCCATGCAATATACACAATTCTAATCATGTTTTGATTATGTAGTTTGGTCACACTTTTAAATTATTGTATTGTACACTACTATGCGGCAATGTAATGTACAAAGGAAATGTAGAAGTAACACATTACATTGTGGTTGGTATCTAGAGGAAGATCTTTAAACAAACAAGACTGGGAGCTTTCCTAGAAGCTCTGTACTAAAGCGGTGCTTTAAGCTACATGCTAACATCAACATGCTAACATGCTATCAATGGCAACGTGTTAACATGCTGATGTTGAGCAGATATGTTCACCATCTTAGTTTAGAGTGAGCTAAATTAGCTATTTGCCACTAAACACAAAGTACAGCTGAGGCTGTAAAAACCAAAGTATTCGACATATTGAAATGTTGACCTGATGATGGCGCTACAATCATGATGATACGACATGAATATGTGTACCAAATGTTGTGGCATTCCATACTATAGTTGTTGAGGTATTTCACTAAAAGCCACAGTGTCAACCTTTCTGTTAGTACAAAACAAATAACATTGATTTCTTGTACTGCAGAATACTATGACAACCCCTATATAGGTTACTGTATACATTACCTACTATGTAGTATGAAATCAGGAAACAGCATACAGTATGTCTCTGCTCTTGTCAGGGACCTTGGCAGTGTAAGATGTATGACCTAAGAGTCGATTGAATGTATGGTTCATGACTGCTGTAACTGTTTAGCACAAAGGCGAATCATGAGAGAGCTAACTGGATTAGTGTAAGGCGGTTTAGCTGGCCTTCTGCAGCTACAGAGGAGGAAACGCTGACACTGTCTGCATTATCACTTCAAAAAAAAAGATTTTAGCTGAACGGTTGAAGAAGAGAAATTATTTCCTGCAAGCCTATTTAATTCAAATGATCTGCTCTGTTGCATCTTCAAAAATCAATACATACACAAGGAATGTAATATGGGAGCTTCAAAGAAGTATTCAGAAAGAACAAGGCTACATTAAAATAAACTGCAGTAGCAGGATGAATAACTGATTGTGATTGGCCTTTACTCAACTTACTCTGCAACACACAGCACATCAGGAACACGGAGGGAAATAAGGGTGGGGAAAGTGTTCTTTAATTGAAGCTCCCAAAGGCCAAAGGTTCAGCTTGTTCACTTCAGATTGCTAATATTGTCCCTGTGATCTTTATCCAACGAGGATTGCTTAATTTGCAGCCTCACTGCTGCTTTAGCAAAACTTCAGCTGTGCAGCTCACACGCACAAACACAGAAAAACTTGAAATTTGACACCACAGGGGGAAATTAAATACACTCTTGGGCTGATGACACATGTCAGACATGTGCACACAAACACACACACACACACACACACACACACACATACACACTCATGTAAAACATCTATGCACTTTGGGCTTCAAGTTCTACTTTCCATAAAAAGGTTTTCATTTTTTAATTATGATGGACTGCCCTGCCATAAATGTTACAAAGTACTGACTTTATTTAATGTCTTCATTGTTTATTGATATGCTAATGTGTAAAAACTAATTTTGGAAACCACTTTATAGACATGTAACAATTCACTGTAAATATACTTAATATGATGAAAATCTTAAGGGTTGAATCTTTAAGGATTAGGGACATGTCTCTAAAAATTGTGTGTATAAAGTTGTCTTGTGTGTTAAACAAGATGCTGCATGTCCCATTATGTCACATCGATTTTAAATTAGAAAAGAAACCGTGGCTTATTTTTGTGACTTGAATGTAATCATTAATTAAATTCACTATCATTTTATGAGAGATGAATAAACTCTGGCAAATGTTTAGCCAGCATTAAACCAAAGAGACATTTATTGTAGCTCTGTTTGGCTGCTTCTCCTTCTGTTACTCCCTGTAAAGTTTAAAACTGATGTCTTCTATTCATAATACTTGAATATAAGTCAATATATTATAATATAAGACAACCTTTTTTGGGGGGGAGTTTACATTTGAAAAGCAGGGATTATGTTCGAGCACTAGGAAATAAAGATTTCTTCACAACATCAGTTATTCTTTCTAAATGAAAAGTGTCTCCTATATGGAGTGTTGCATTATGGGTTGTTTGTGGCCTTAATATTGCCTGGGTTGCAAACAATGATTGTCATTATCAAGAAAATTGTGTAGTCTCTATATATCATCATTAAAATGTCAGAAAATGCACAGTTTAATCAAGCCAAGATTTGTGACGTGTGACCAAAAATTTAAACCCAATGATAATTGCTTTGCTATCATAAGAAACTAGGCATACTTGGCATTTTTACTTGAAAAATAAATTTAATGATTTATCAATTGTGAACATTTTTGCAATAGTCTAGGAGACATGGTTGTACTTACCGGAACTACAGTACTTCATTGTTTGTGATGGACACTAAGCTGACTACATCTATTTGATGGTCAGTTTTCTGCATTAACTTAAAAGGTGCTTTATCAGCACACACTGATCAAGACTGAAGTGTGTGTGTGTGTGTGTGTGTGTGTGTGTGTGTGTCTCACCCCCCCACCCCCTCCTTTTCTTTATCTCCTGCCTAAAAAGTAGCTGTTGCCCTAATCTTCACAGGAAGGATAATGTGCAAGTAGCTTAATAGACCCACTGCCACAATTATAGAGTAGGGAAATTACTGAGTAGGCCAATAACATGCTACTGTATAGGGTAATATAATGTCCCTTGCAGATCTCAGGAACAATGAGTTAATAATAGTTAGGAAACAATGGCACCACCAGTCCACCCTCTCTGGCCAATGTCAGCTCCCTGCTGCAGCGCTCTCGTATTGTTCTCAACAATGGAGGATAATGACAACAGTGCACAACAACAGATAACTCTTTTCATCTGTGTCCCGCTTCATCTCTCGTGTCAGAGCGTCACTATTGCTCGCTGATGCTCTCATCTGATTCCTTTCTCGCCTCCCTTTCTGCTTGCTTATCTCTATCCCTTCTCTCTCCCTCGCAAACTCATTCTCTCGCTCTCTCTCTCTCTCACATACACACACACACACACACACACACGCAATCCTGCACAGTAGGAGGGATGTGGTATTAAATTATTCAAACTCCTAGCAGAAAGTGTCACCATCAATGAACACAAACGTATGAGCCTCCGTTCACAAGTGTTTATTTATAGATTTTACAGGACCAGTAAAAAGGGCCACAGATCTATTCCTGTCAATCCTCTGAGTGTAAATGAGAACTTTAAATTCTGAGGACAAAGCTCCAAAAGCCCTCTGTGTTTGTAAAGATAAAGACTGTGAGGGGTTGTTGGTAGTTCTCATACAGTTAGTAAATCTCTACGACTGCCCTGCATTGATCCAGGCAGCTATGGATTACAGATTACTGTGCACATTTAAACACCTGTGCCACAATTAGCATTTTAGTAGTTTACATTGAAACAGACTAAAATGCAGTGCAAATGATCTACCTGTATTGTACTATCTTGTGCACATGTATTATTTAATTGTATAAGATGTATAAGAAGTGCTTTTTAAAAATCTGGACAGGGACAACAGATGGAAATTAGCTACACTAACTATGTTCTAGTTCATTTCTCTCTGTAAATCAATGAGAATTTACAGTTATTATAATGTTATATCAAGTTATGGCTTGTAGTGCAGCTCCTCTGTCCAGTCAGGCCGTCTGTGTTGGCTATATTATGAGGAAAAAACAAAATGACACAGAACTTTTATACAGCTTTTATAACAAAAAGGCTTTACTAGAAAACATGCAGTGTTTCCCTTGAATCAGTACTTTTAGTAACCAGCCTGAGGTCAGGCTTTTATTTACCACCAATGACCGCAATATGTTTACCATGCTCAACCCCAATTAAAAAGAACGCTGAGATTTTATTTTCATCTCTCTGCTGTGTCACGCTCCTCCTTATGAGCGGAGGGTATTTTCATTTGGCTGTTTGTTTCCCTGAGGTAAATTTCGCTGACTACCTAACAAAGAGCGTATTCATTCCACTGCACCACTTTAACGACTCTGCCCCCCTCCGTCTGTGATAGTCAGTGTGTGTTCGAGCAGCAAGTGAGAGAAAACAGCATTTCAGATTTCAGAAAAATTTATGCCTGAAGAGACACTTGCTATTACAAGAGGAAGACCCACATACTGCTCAAGTGTGCTGCGGTTTCAAAAGAAAATCTCACGCAAAACCAATTTTTACAGAAATTTCAACAATGCATTCTTTTTTATTTATTCCAACATATCCTTATAATAATCTCTATAGGTCAAACTGTAAGCTTTTCCATTTGACTGGAAGGAAAAATTAACCATTTTGGTTCCAGTGGAGTTCTCATTAAAGCAATATAAACCTTTTCTCTAAATTGAAGTTGCTCTGACGAACCTGTCTAAATGCTGGCTCAATGTTAATGATGTAGGATCTAATGTTGTTTGGGGGGGTTAATTAAACAGATAAGACCACCTGTTTTGCGATAACCAATCCTAATGCATGATATGATTAATACATTTTAAAGGACTTTTATTATGGTCATAAAAAGACACCATACGAGTATTAACATAACCTAAGAATACATTTTGTGTGCTGCCAGCTGGGCATTATGTCCCTTGATCGTCCTGTTCAGTAAAATCTGTCTAAATTCTGCATTTTTAATAAAACTGTATTTGTATTCACATGGAATGGACAGCTTATTGCTTCAGATATTTCCTTTTGATCTTAAAGTTAGAGAAAATAGCTAATGGGCTTTGGAAGTAGTGTTAGTAATGCTAGCTTTGTTAACTTTGTTGTGTTATAGTACTGATATAATCCTGCTGCTTAATGTAATCACTATGTTTCAATACCAAGCTCCCTTCTAAAATTCTAAAATTAAATAATGAATTAGTTAATGGTGGCATCAGTATGTTTTATGGTACTGTGGCAGGTTTTGCATTCTTTATATTTGTTTTTTTATTTTATTTTAGGCAATGTTGGACCTGGATGGACATTTTATCCATGTCCAAACTTCTCTTTAAGTGTGCTGCTTGATGTATGTCTGTGATTGAAAGACCAGGCGAGTGAGTCTCATTCATCCCCACACACATACGGGCCACAGGAGCACAGCGACCCATTTCTGGACAGCCATATTGATTTTCTTTTACAAATTTCTTTCTGAATTTGGTTTGGGTGTGTGCTTATCTGAAGCTCTGACCTCCTGCATTGATTTTCAGTTAATCCATGTATACCAACTGCCTGAGCAAACAAAATAAAATTCAGTGTAACTCCAGCTCATTGATTTAGACTTGAATATTTTTTTTTATTATTAATGTTACCTGTTGTGAGGTTGGGGGGTATTTTAACCCAATATTTCGCCTGAATGTGAACACAGTATCCCGGCAACCTGGGAAGAGAAAGAAAGGGTGCGCTCAGAGGTGAAATCGTCCCTCAAAGGACCATCCATCATATGCTCAACTACAGATGGGCAGGCAGCATGTTAGGAGGGGCCATGTGGCAGCAGTCTTGGACCCAAAGATGCAGACTTGCAAGAGATTATTGCAACAACTTGTAACTTGAGGCAGGAACGGCACTCAAAACCATAATCCATGAACCATGACATGACATAACACACACTGAAAAACACATGCCCAAACTCATACCTGGGCATAAACACATACAATGACCCCATAACCACACAAAGGGAGGGAACCCGAATAAATAGCCCACAGGCAAACGAAGGGACCAGAAACAGGTGCGAAACGAGACACAGGTGATCATCATCAAAAAAGGAAGGAAGCAAGACAAGGACAGGAAATCATCTGAAGACAAAAACACAGTCCAGGATTTCAAAATAAAACAGGAAACATAAACCACAGTTCACAGACCCTAACGGCATGTGTGATTTGTTTTTTCTGTGTGTCAGCAGCAACTGTGTTTTCGTTGTGTATGTGTCAGTGTGTTTATCTGTGTGACTGCTGGGGGACACCACAGTTTACAGAGGGGACTGTGGTTGTGCAGGATACTGTCACGACAGTGATGAGGATCCACCAGTATGAGCAGCAGTTTGACAGCTGACATTCTCCAGAGTGCAGCCGACTGGACAGGCAGGAATAAACAGGCATGCTAATGAGGCGTGAACCTTAATTGCGTTTACATCGACAATGTGCAGTGTTTATGCTCGTGCGAGTCAAAAATAGTACCCAATAATGAGGAGGGTGCTGGATGAGGCGTGTGGGAGTGTATGCCCTGACTCATGTTGTGGCTTTTCAAAACCAATACAAGAGAAAAAGTGGGAGGAATTGTTTGCACAGTGTGTTTGTCTGCTCTAATGTAAGCTGCAAATGTTAGCATGTCTGGCAAATAGCTTGTTACCTAGAACAGTAACGCAGCACAACTTCCGAAGCCAAGGAGCACGGTGTACTTAACCTTTAAAAAAAATAAAAGCTCAGCGTTCATGATCTCATACCTGCTGTATGGGTAGTATTTGCTCCCTGTGTGGAAGCTGCTCCTGGATGCTATCAGAGTTCAGAAGAGGTATCTGTCCTATTCTATTGAATTATTGACATTCATACTCCAGTAAACCCAGACAAACTCATTATTCATCATTAGATAGTGTTCCGTTCACCAAACACACTGGTATACCCATACTTGTAACATTAAAAGTAAAGTATACTGCTTCAAGAACAATAAAATAAATATATCTTCTTTCTTGCTTGTCCAAAAATGTGTGCTAAACATACAAACAGGGTTATTTTAAAATGAAATAAGAGTCTGATCTTATATTTTCCGTTAATAGTACTACTAGCTTTACACTGAAATACAACATTATTTCCATGTCTTCTTCATGGATCATCAACCGGTGAGGACACTGAGTTTTTGCCTGGGACATGCTAGCTTTATCCTCTTTTTGCATAATATCATGTACGTCACAATCATATTTATGAACGTGTTACAAGGTTCTCATTTTAAAACAACTCAATGAAATATTAAATAGTCAGCTTGACAGTGTTTTCTACCGACTAATGGAGCTAATGTTAAATGCTAAATTAATTAGCTAGAACCTATCATTTAAAAAATAACTAACAAAAAATCTTGAAGAGTTAAAAGTGCCACTGTTTTAATAGTGTCAGGGTCCGTGGCAAGGGTCAAGTGAGGTAGGACCCAGAAGCAGACCAAAACGCAGGACGGGATCAACTAAACTACTTTAATAAACACAAAATACACAACTTAAAAGGGAACCTGAACACAGAGTAAC
>JAVQJD010047279.1:0-11092 GCA_036023655.1 Nannoperca australis | reverse complement strand
TACAGACCTGTGGCACTGACCTCCCACATCATGAAGGCCCTGGAAAGACTGGTCCTGGAGCAGCTCCGGCCCCTGGTCCAACCATATTCGGACCCTCCCTCTACACCTCTACACCCTCTTTCTACTGTTTATTATTCTTTTTTCAATAACTTTATCGAGCATTGTAACTGTATCAAAAAGCAATTTCCCTTCAGGGATTAATAAAGTATTTCTGATTCTGATTCTGATTTAATCTTTAAATTACTTCTTTTGTCCAACCAACTGTTGGAAACTCAAAGACCCTACATTCGCTGTCATAAGTGACAAAGAAAAGCAGCAGATCTTCACATTAAGAAGCTGGAAGCAGCAAATGTTTGACAGTTTTTCTGGAAAGATGACTGAAACGATTTATCAAATGATCAAGACAGTCGTTGCAGCTCCGATATTCATTCTAACCCCCGTTGATATAAACAGAGCGGACAAAATATTAGAAACACCTCTCAGTGTAAGGCGATAAGGCACAAGTTGCTTTTACAATACAGCACCAAGAAAACTTGGATCCACATGTATTTGCACAACGTATGTTCTCTCAAAAATGCGAACAATGTACTGTAGAGTAGAGCACTATTGTTTTTCACCCCAGCGACAGTTTTACTTTCACATCAAGGAGAGAGGAATTTGGCAGCGAAAGGCGTTTCTGACCGTGGTATGAAACAGCTCACACTTACAGTACACAAAGACACGGCTCCTGGCTGTAAATCACACACACACACACACACACAGACATAGACAGATATGCACACGCACGCACGCTCAGCTCTGATGTAGGGTAATTGCATATAACAAGCCTTCTGCTCCAACCTCCAACTTCCATCAATTAAACATCAACTTTGTCTCCAGTTTTTCGCTGCCAAATGCATTCTTCCTTATCCCAAAAGCTGAAACTCAACCCAGCCAAAATGCCAGCGGAGAGCAAGCAAGAGAGAGAGAGAGAGAGAGAGAGGAATGAAAGCCTGTTAATCAGCCCCATAGTGCAGTATGCTTTGTGTGTGCGTGTGTTTTTGAGACACAGTACAAGAAAAAGAAAGGAAGGAGCCGCCAGAGTAGATGTGCATGTAATCATTTTTATTCGTGAACCCCCAGCTCTCTCTCTCTCTCTCTCTTCCGCCTTTCTCCTGCCAAGTGCTCTCTCTCTCTCTCTATGTCACTGTCCATAATGCACTCTGACAACACACAAATCACTGGAGTGGTTTCCCAGCAACAGAAAAGAGGGTTTGGGGTTTGAGGCCCTGATGGAGCCAAACACGTCTTCCAGGAAAGGAAATTGATTCAGTGGAAGACTTAAATAAAGAAAAAAATCCTTCAGATCCAGTCAATAATCACCACCAGATAAGCATTGATTATCCTTGTTGTCTGCTGCCCAGTACACGCAGGCAGTAAAATCAACAGCTGGGAGAAAGCCAGCCGAACAGCACGACAGGCTGATGAAAGACAGCGGTGCTTTGGGCTTGCAGTCAGAAATCAAAGTGTGTCTTCCCCCCCCCATTTCTCCCTGCTCTTCCCTCTCTCAGCAGGAGCCATGTTTTCCTCTCCCAACCACTCCCTCCAACACACATTCATTTCTCTCTGCCTCCCCCCAGCGGCCGCTAACCGTCATGGCAGCTCCTTTAATCTTCAACAATCCTCCTCAGTCCCTACACGTGAACTGTAACTCATTAGAAGGATTATTTTTATGATCATGATGATGATAATGACTTGCTGTTAGTTAGCATTAATACTTTGCACATTAGGAATAATCCCTTATGATGTTAAAGAAAAGAAACCTTTGGGTTGCCAGGTTGTGAACACAATGTGACTGGCAACCTAACATCCTATAATTTATTAACTTCTCCTACAGTTTTTAATGTAAAGCATCTGTACAGCTTTAGGAAATGATTGATAACATTAATCAAGTCATGGCAATTTGTCAACTGTTAAGTGGTAATTTTAAAAAATATATATATATATATATTTAAATAGAAATGTCCTATAGAACTTGAAAATGAGTACGTAGCTACCTCACTGTACTTATTTATTCCCTTAGTACATACAATTACTCTTTTGAGGCTGAGGCTTTGAGGTAATGTCAACGTCTTTCAATGCAAACTTGTTAAAAACCTGTTCAAGAAACAGGAACAGGACTGTATATAAGACAGTGCTGTCAGAAGCCTGTATTCAGCCTGTGCTACCATTCAACTACAAGAATGTGAGTACTGTATAATTAAAAAATAACCTTAGTTATATTAAGTTAATTCGACACTAAGCGTTGGTATAATGAGCTTCATTTTTAATTTGTTGGTATCGCTCCTCAATTTCCAACTGTAACTCGGTGTGAGGCTTCAGTTTACAAAGGACGAGGCGCTTACACTAACTCACACAATTTAATCCCGTCCCCAAATTCACTCGTAAACGCTTTCGGCCATTTTTTGGAACAAACACTGTCCAATTAAGCTAGCAGAAACCCACCTGGGCCTACCAGTCATGTCACTGTGGTTCTCAGTTCACGAAGCTCGAGCTGCAGCTCCAGCCAGGTGAAACTCCCGCCTCCACAGTGTTTGCAGGAACAAACCAACCCAAAGGTTTACATATATTTTAGAGGCCTGCTCTAAAAGGTTTTCCTCTAAATTTCAAATATTCCGTCTTGTGGTGACGCAGTTCATAATGGGACCTGTCACCTTAATTGCGCGCGCGGGCCGACTCTGACTCTCCTAACCGGGCCTATCTATATTTACACGCATCTTGGTAACATAGCCTATCCCACGTCAAATGTCCTTTTATATGCATTTCATTACATACATTATGTGAAGATGAAGCAGTTATGCGTGTTTGTTTTTCCCACCATTATTCCGCGAGGAAGGAAAATGTTTTTCCTAACTATATCCATCTCACTCGGCAACGAACACTAGCCAATCAGAGGCAGAGTAGGGCGGGTCTTCGTGGGATGGGAACAAAATCAACCGGCGGTACGCAAAAAAAAAAGTAAGGGTACTAACGTGGACAAAAATCACCTCAGCCACCAATGTAGCATATATTAATAAGATGAACTTTTTTAACAAAAGAAGCAGTTAAATGACAGAAAAGCCAAAAATTTAGATTTTGGATAAACATAAATACCAACCAAAGTTTATAGAAAGTATTTCATCAGAAAATAACGGTTATCGTGTGTTCTGAAGACAGTTAGCCTCCTATGTTTGGTCAGCAATGACGCGTACATTTTTTTACATCTCAATCTGGCACCAACAACAGCATTTCCCACATTTTCTTATGTCCTGATAAGAATCTCGTCTTATACTGTATCTTAAATAAAACCTTTAATTCCAACAGGCTGTAAGCACTCTAATGAATTTACATAATTCATACAGGCCTGCCGACAGCAAACAGCAACTGTAGCAAAATCCCTCATAGTGGGAAATGATCTACAACATATTGTAGAAATACAGTACATACAAGTCAATACAGTATGTTTGTCTTTAATGGAAACCACACACCAGTGTTAGCTTTAAAAAACAAATACAAAAGGGAGGCAACACAATGTAGAAAATGTTTCTGGGTACAGTAAAGTGATACAACTTCATACTATTTAAAAGTAAAGAATTAGCACATTCAGAGTGCTTTGTTCACCCAGTTACTATCTTTAAGTATCATAGATACATACTCATTATAAATACATTTCTTCTAAAGCTTGTTTGTACTCTCACATTAACAAAAAGCCCTTTGAGAAATCAAAATAAATTTCCTGTGTTTTTCTAAGATTCTTTTCTATTCTATCCTTCTGCTTCACCACAGGTCGGGCTCCACCCAGACAATCTTCTTCTGCTCCGCCCAGATGATGGTGCGCAGGCTGGTCAGCAGGGAGGTCTGGTCACACCAGGAGTCCGGAGACACGCTGTGATACAGACATGGCAGCTTGTCCAGCAGCGGCTCCTCGCTCCTCGAACACGCCAGCAGCTGCTCCTCCGACTGGCCGTGGTGCTGCAGCTTTGACCTGGAAGCGTAGGTTTCTAATGTCAGTCCCTCAGAATCAAAGCGAACAGGTTTTGCTCTAGACGTAGTTTGAACTGTCACCAATTGCCCAAGAAGAAATCCTCATAGAAGAGGCAGAGATATCAGTTTTTCCAGTGACAGCATCAACAGACCAGAACACATTGTGACCAGAACACAGGTGAAAAAGTCTTGTCTTGTTGTTGTCATGCTGTTGCTTATTCAACCATTCAGTCATTCAGGGAAATATAGCTTTAAAATAAACGACGAGATCACAAGACAATGATATAAAAAGGTGCATTCAAATGTGGATCACTCCTTTAAAGTGGAGCATTTAATGTAAATCTTTTTAAAAGAGAAGGGCATCTACTGTATGGTCTTACAGTAACAGCCTCTGTCATTATGTTTTCAGGTTGTCCACTCGTCTGTCCCATTCAACGCGATATCTCAGGAACACTTTGAGAGAATTTCAAGGATGAACTGATTCGAATATTTCATTCAAAGGTCAAAGGTCAAGCTCATTGTGACCTCACAAAACACATTTTTGGTCATAGCTCCAGAATCGATGACCATATTTCACAGTTGGCTGGACAATGAATTGGTGACACTTCAAAGGTCATTGTGACCTCTTTTTTAGTCATGATATAAGAATGACTTGAGCACACACGTTGACACAAAGAGTAAACAATTACTAGCAGAGTACGGGCTTTCCTTTCACTTCCTTCTGCATTCTGAATCTGGAGCGTCATTGTGAGCTAATGGTGACTGTGTGAGTTTCACCTACAGCTCACAGAGAGGTTCACATCTGAAAAAGCCAGGAGAAAACAAAAGCACTGCATTTTGTGCAGCTGTACTCTATAAGAATCCATCTTTACATTGCAATCAAATACATCTGTACCTGTTTAGACAATACATCTATGATAATCCTTATGATAATTCAACAGGGTTACATATGTATCATTAATATAGTGTTAACTTCCATTAAGCCAAAAAACACATTTTTCAGATTTAATTTCATCGCTGCCAACATTTTTCAGAGTATTCACTACATATATTATGTATCACTGTATTTAACAACTGATTAAGAGTAAATGTTTGCATTGTATGATTTGTACTCTCCCTCTGCACGGTCTGACTGTGTGTCAGTATCTATTTTGGGACTTACCTATGTGCGTTACCTACATTAATTTCAGTTAAAGGACACAATTGATCTGTCTCTAGAGCGTGGAAACTGTGGCTGATGTCAGTGAGTTAATCAGTTTCACACAGGCACACATTCCCGTACCTGAATGCTTGTAGCAGTTATCTAAACGTGAAATCAGCGCCATGAGCAACAGGATGAGTTCTGTCAACATTTGCATTGAGAAGGTGGAGAGTTTACCTCATTTTACGTGCATTACGTGCAGACTGGCTGATGAAGATGATAATAGGGAAGATCTCTGACCGGTGCAGCCGGCGCACGCAGTCCAGCCCCAACGGCAGCACACAGTGAACCCCCTGTCGGAGGAGAAGAAAACGTGGTATAAGGCGTTGAAAAAGAGGAATTTAAAATGAGTTGTGATGTTTTAAGAGAAGTGCTTTTAAGTGAATATTCATATACTTTAATGCATCATCTGTGAAGATGTTTAAATTCAAAATCAGTGTTTTAACTATTTAATGTGCACATACAACTTTACAAAGGATGTAACATATAAAGATGCTGTACGACATAGATACAGTACAATCACTGCTTTCTGTTGTGTTGTGCTAAGAAAGAGGTGATGAAAGATGCTCTTTGAGGCACATGTTGCTACATGTCAGCATGCTAACATGTTCACAATGAAAATGTTAACATGCTAATGTAAAGTGAAGAAGAACCTTTTCATACAGCATAATGCAACAGATGCTGGAAGAATTATTCACATTCATTTATAAACATATGGACTCACTGAATGCTGTTCTTGCATCAACCACATTAAATATTATTGTTTTGAGGCTGATTTCAATACATCTGGAGGGTGTTTAATTAAATTTGTTAATTCGCATTTTAAGGATTATTGCATTTGCAAGTATTTGTTCAAAAACATCAGGTTGGCAGCAGATTGACGTAGCACCCGAAAGAGATGTGGTTCTGAGTCTAGGACCAAATTACCACCAAAATACCAACAAATCACTTAAATTTGAGCTGCCTTGTTTGATTAAACCTCCAGCCTGTTTCTGCATGACCTCTGCGCTGGGCTCCAAGGTACCACACAAACGGACACAAAGCGACTTTCAAGGTCAAGAAAACACCAAACTGTCAACTGTTTGAATATCATGAATTTTTCTGCCAACTTTTTACAGCAGTCAAATACATTTCGCACAAAACTATGAAGCATGAGGAAACGTCTGGGTCACCAAAGCCATTGGAATTCATCCTCTGGGCACCGTGAATGTTTGTACAACATTCTTTGCTTTTTGAGTTGACAGCCTCCTCTGAAAGTGTACAAATACAAGCTCAGTTTTTTGTTTCGAATGTTCTGACCTTCTGGATGACCTTCTCGACACTCTGCAGGGTGTAGAAGCAGTTGCTTCCTTGATCACAATCCTCCAGGATCTCGGACCTCTGCAGCCGGGCGGCATGATCACCAGAGCTCAGCACCTCTGTTGAGCAGAGGTGTGGGGAGGGAGAGGAGGGAGAATCAGAGAGCTAGAATCTCTTGAATGCACTATTTCTAGTTGAAAATATGACCAATATTCCTTGGTAGTGGTGCACTTTAGCCTCCTGTGGCCAAAATGAGTATTACAACAACAAACACTTTATTAATAATCCTTTTTTTTCTGTTTCAGATTCTTTTTCTTTAAAGGAACTTAGAAAGATTATCACAGTAAAAACTAATTCTCCCCAGCTAATTCATAAACACAGGAGAGAAAACAATTCAGGATTTCTCACAAAGATCATTAAAACTTTCATTTGTCTTTATCATTGCAGGAAACACTGGCAAACATTTGTTGTCTTTATAGCATCAATCATTTTTATTACTATTTATTCACAAAGTTTATTTCCTTCCTGGTTTGCGACAACAGACAAACATGCGATCTGTCTGTTCAAACAGGCGTATCTGTCAGCACAGGTTAGAGTGTCTGAAGTCTAAAAATTGGTCTTCGATGGCTCCAGTGAAAACAGATATTATGTATTAACTCACGGGGTTTCCTTTCAGCATTTAACAACACAGTATTTCTTACCAGGCTCACAGAGCTGGAAGCCCTGCCAGTCCGCCAGCTTCTTGTCCAGGATGCGTCCCAGGACGGTGGGCAGCAGCAGGACTGGCCTGCAGATGGGTGGGTGGTGGGGGGTGACCAGGGTGTAGGGCATGAGAGAAACACAACTTTTGGCTGCAGATGTGTCACCTACATAGGAAATAATAAAGACTGTGAGAAAGATCAAGATTTTCACTGAAAAAGATCATTACAAATGTTAATCAAACAGCAGATTCAAGAAGCAATAAAGCCAGACGTTGCACTTCTGTGACTGTGCTGGTTCAGTACCTGATTCTGCCTTGTTCTGTTCATCCTCCACGCTGACCCACAGTGGGTTCCTGCCCTGGCGCCCGGTGCTGACAATCCTCACTGCCTTCTCCTTATTCTGTGTCACCACACGCCAAGCCTGGTGAGGGAGAGGAATATTAGCAGGAATGAGTTCGCGCAGGAAAAGCTTGGATGGGGTCACTTGGTTGGCGATATTTGAGATAGTTCTTACTTTTGGCTTCTTTGTTTGAAAGTTAATTTCTTCAATTGCTCGAATCAGAAGTCGCTGTGCCCTGTGCCATGAGAAAAGCATTAAAAATGGAACTGATCCTTCTCTTCACATTTCTATACTCCTCATCAGTGTACCAACCTGTAATAGTTGGGTAGGGTTCCGCTCTGGAGGTCCAGTAGCTGACAGGGGTGAACTTGGCTGGCGTGCCATGAGTCGTCACTTCCAGCGGGCCGCGTGTTGGTCACGTGAAGGATGTCGTTGCAGGACACGGCCAGGGATCCGTTGGCGCCAGCGGGGAGACACATGTTGACCCGTATGTAGAAGGAATCTCCGGATGCTGTCTCACTGCTCTGCAGCTGCTGCAGCAGCACCGCATAGTCTGAAGGCAGAGGAGGATGCTTTCACTAAAGCCACCGTTTATGCTCCTTCAGCGGACTGGTAAAGACCATCAGTCAGAGCTGTGTAGTGGTTTGAACCAAGCGACAGAGCTATCCTTTCAAGATATACTGCAGAGGTTTAATATGAGGTCAAAATGATTTAAGAAGAGTCATGTACGCCACCAATATCTGCTTCACAAGCTCTAAAGTACATGGTGAATACAAAGGTAGTTGTCCTTGTTCGCAGTTTGAAAATATCTTAGTGGATTGGTCCTTTAACACCTTGCAATCGGACACCAAATAACAAAAATCAAGTCATCAGGTTTGTGCATTTGAAGAAGCGACATGAGTCTATTCTTTAAACAATTGCCTCTGTGATATTTTGTTAACGTGTGTGTAATCACTGGTTAGGTTAAAACTGGATTTAATAATATCAATCACTCCTTAATTCAGTGGATACTGGTGATGAACCCTGAGTGTTGGTTGCATGTTGGCTAGTCCATTAGCAAGCTAATATCACAAACCTGCCTGAAGGTGAATATATTCTTTTGTCTCTAGCGGAGGTGTTGAGTTGTTCATACTGAGATATTTTAGCCCAGCTCTTTGCCCTGCTGTTGTAGCAGGATTTCTTAGATAATGTTAACATATATTCAAGGTAATTGCACTTTGTTAACCTACAGTTTACACACACATTCAGAACAACCCTTACCTTCATATACAAAGACAATGTGGTGTGAGCGAATTAATGGACTGTAGAGGAACTACAGTACTAGACCGTCCTCACTAAGGCTGTGTTTTATTGACAACTCGGTGTTAGCACTACATTATGTCACTTCCCCGCAGTACATATTTACGATCATTTTACAGTCGGCAACAGGGTGAAAGGGAGAAGGGACGTTGAAATGTTGTCCTTTTTACACCAGGTCTTTATCTGATGCCTTCGGATACATAAAAAGTGTTTTATGAACAGTTTTCATAAAACAAGAGTAATTGTCTAAGGCCAATCAGTCTTGTGTACTGAACAAAGAACATAGCAGCCAAGCTTAGTTCTTTAAATAAGCAACACAAAGGCACTCTCATGAATCGCAGCAGGTTGAGCAACATTCTGTCCGCTTGGTATTTCAGCAGTCAAGTAGTTTGTGTGTGTGAGTGTGTGTGTGTGTGTGTGTGTGTGTGCAAAGGCTAACTTTCTTTCTTTCTGAAAATTAAAATGACAATATGTAGAAATGCATTATGTTGCTCTTACTTGCATTGTTTTCCATTATTATAAAATTTCACGATGCTGGAATCACAGCATGAGCAGAAATGGTCCCAATGCCACTGTACTGGAGTTAGTCAGTACATTCATTTAGCTTACTGAGGATAGAGCAGAAGTCTTTATTTTGGGAAATGCAGTCTTATTTTTAATAAATTATTTTAAAATGACAAAAATCATTTGGCTTCAGGAATGGAGAAATGTTTCAGAGTGGGATTTATGATGGGACGTACCATTTTGGTTACAAGGAGCAAACAGCGTTTTATGCACATGCTCTGGGACATACCATCTTGCCTGGGTCGAAGGGAGAGATGACAGGGGCCTGTGACCTGACCAAGAGCCCACATAGCTTCTTCTAAAGTGGAATCCTCCAGAACCATCCTCAGAGCCCTCTGGTTCTGCTCGTACTTTACCTGCAGAACAACAGTATCATGACAAACGGCTTCACAGCAGGCAGGATGATTAGACTCAGTGGTCAGAAACCTACCTCCACTATCTGTGACCCGGAGCTGATGCCGACAGTACGGGCAGCGCTCCCTTCGGTCACCTGGTGCACAAAAACTCCGGTCTTATTGCCTCCGACCACTGCCAGCTGGCTGAGCAGCGCATCCCCATGGAAGGAGATGATGAGAACGCGGCCGTTGACGCGAATTGCTTTCGGACGAGAACGCATCAGGAAGGGAGGGGCTGAGGTTCTTGATACGCTGGTGAGAGAGTAAAGTGGAGAGGAGGTTCTGTTATGGAAAGAACCAATATTATTTCTCACTGAGCACAGAGAATCCTCTTATACTGCACAGTTCAGCTCCGGACAATGATGCACTTTTAGCAGAAAGTGTCTCAGTACTTGAACACCCGAATCTTCCACTGAACTGTCGGCGGGCCAGTTGCATTGTGGTTTTATATGTATGCATTTATAATACCTTATCTTTGAACCCGCTGCATCAATTTTGAGACTTTCTTTTGAATTGGTCGAGCGCTCTTTTAAATGTGAGAGTCGGCACTTAAACCTCAGTCAGTTAATTTCAAATCCATTAGATCCATTAGAATAAAAACACATCATAATTGATTATTAAGTCTAAGGAGGGCATTGGCTCCAGGTAGGTGTATTGTAAAGTTTTAATCTCCAGTACCTTTATTACCCTGTGTTACATTTATTACCAGCATAAGGATATGCACAGCCTTCATTTTACAGTATATCGCACACATTAAGGTCAGTCATTCATGACAACGTTTGTCCAGTGGACGGCTCACCCATCAGTTCTGGAGTCATTAGAAGAGGAGAGCCTGCGGGCCAGCTTGTCTTCACTCCCCACTAGACAAAAAAGAGGCTGTTTAAACCTTTGGCATCCAGGTTAATGTGTCACTCTTTAGCCTTGGCAAAGGTTCAACATTGAACAATTGCTAATTTAGACCCTGCCAAATCACCACCTCCTCCACACAGAAACACAGACTCACTTCGAAGCATCACATGTTTTCCACACATACCACTGGGAAGAAACACAAAGTCCTCCAATAGAGAATCAGTCTCCGCTGTTACCAGGCTACAAGAGAAAAAAAACAAACAGAAAACAGCTACATAAACATCTCTATCAGATTTCTATCTGCCTGTACACACACAAACACGCACACACGCACACACGCACACACACACACACACACACACACACACACACACACACACACACACACACACACACACACACACACACACACACCGGGTTGGCAGATAGAGAGACCAAAAGA
>JAVQJD010047274.1:0-15876 GCA_036023655.1 Nannoperca australis | reverse complement strand
ACATACACACACACACACACACACACACACACACACACACACACCGGGTACAGCATCTTGCTAGCCTGACATGCACTGAATTTACATGCATCCAGAGAGAATGGTAAATCTCGCTTGCTAACTAGCCACTCACAGAAGCTAACACCAGCTAGCATGCTGACACGAGCGACGAGCGCTAAAACAGAGACTCCCGGGTGACAACTAAATTACATACCTTAATATTTCTAATTTCCTTTGTTAGTAACGCCTTCTTAATACATGTTGATGTATCGTTTGAGCTAAAGTCCAGCTCCAACGCAGACGTACCCGTAGCGGCAGAAACACATCGCTCTCACAACAGGCTGACACAGTGACCACTAACGACGGAGCTTCCGGGGTTCGCCTCGGGTCTTTCCGTTATCGTTCGTAAATGTCCGGGGAAATCTTTTATTTTTATTTTTAAAGTAGCGTCACCTCGTGGTTTGTGACAGAATTGCAACTATAAAACTGTGAAATCTAACTTGTCCACTCGCGGGTGCTATTGGATAAATGCAATGCATCACACGCCCCAAGTAAACTTTAAATAATTGCACTGCACTGACAGTGATGGGTAGGCCTATGTATGTAGCCCGTGTACTGTGTGTGTATGTGTGCATGGACGTATTTTCTGCTCTATCCTTATTAGGAAGTCGCTTTGGATAAAAGCGTCTGTTAAATGCCGAAATGGAAATGTATTCTATGTGGTCTAATAAGAACAAGTCTACACTTTTTAAATTAATAATAATAGATTAGTATCTCTTTGCCTGAAATTGGTGGCGTGTGCCCTTGAATTACTGAATAGTCCAATTTTGGAATTATTTATCTCACTTATATATTGTATTAAGGGACCATACCATACCATTACCTTACATTTATGCAGACACATTTCAAATGTAGGTTTCTGGATGTACTTTTTGCATGCATGATTAATTCAAAATTGATACTGTCCTGCTCTCTATGTGGCTAAAACTTGCATGCATGTCCAGCATGTCTTCTGGTCCAGTTAGTGATGTCACAACAGGTATTTCTGGGACTGGCAGCTGAAGAAAAGCACATCGTCTGACTAAGTAAAATATTTAGCTTGACCTGAGCAGGGTCTCTTGTGGTCAGCTGTGGACAGATGTATCAGCATGTCCCCAGCAGAGAGCAGCAGGGTCTTTCTGGCAACAGTCTTTGCTGTCACGTGTCTCCCAAGAGTGGATTATAAAGTCAAGACAAAGCAGCTTGGCCCTTCCCTGCCCTGTGTCTGCAGCTGCGCAGTGAAAGCACAGGGCTTCTGCCCTCTGATGTTCTGGTTCAGAGCCAATATCAGCTGTCTGTTTTAGAGGGAGGGAGTGAAAAAATACTCAGCAATCCTCTAAAGCAGCTTAAAGGCTGAATCAGGGGACTGAAGTCATTTCCATTTCCAGAACGGCTTCTCTCGCTCTCTCTCCATTATGGCTAGATAAGCATCTGACTGACTGACAAAAGAGCAGCCACAGTGGCAACATGTAAACTGTCCACTGTGTCCTCCTAATGGCTTTCCCCAAATTATATAGCTTACATGCCCGAAACATCTCCCACTTGGATGCACCAGAATAGGCAGTTACTGGCAACTCAGACGAGCAAGGGTATTTGATTTTAACTCTTGATGTAATCAGGAGTCTTGTATCCGATTAAATAATGAATGCTAAGTGCTCATGTAACAAATAAAATCTCCCTCTGGGGGCCCTGGGTTCCCATATGTATCCCCCCCCACCACTACCGCTACTACCCTTTGTTGACATGCAGGCTTTTGGAGTGAAATGAAGTGAAGCAAAGTCGAGTGGAGAGCAGAGTGGTTTGGAGCAAGTGTGTGATGTGACTGTAGCTGGTCCCCTTGTCAGTGTGTGTGTGTGTGTGTGTGTGTGTGTGTGTGTGTGTGTGTGTGTGTGTGTGTGTGTGTGTTGCTGCAGGAATAAAAGAGGAAAATAGCATGTGGGGCTTTGCTCACATCAGAGGGGATGAGAGGAGGAGAGAGAAAAATACATCTGGGCGTGAGTGAAAACAAGAGTTCATGACAGTATAGCACAACCCCGGACCAATGTTAGCGTCATTAGCATAGAAAATATCTGTCTTTGGAGACCTTATTTAGATTTGGCCTTGTAAACAAAGCCACAGCTGAGCAGTGGTACCCGTTGGCTGTCTCCCAGATGCATCAAAATGACAGATTAAGATGTTATGGGTGTTTAAAGAAGGTGTTAGCATAACCTCCCATATTAACCCCTCAGCAAACCACTTCATTTTTATTTGGTGCATTTTAATCTTATCTGCATTTAGTATTATCTATTGTGCAACACTCATCAGATTAATGAAGAAACAGATCAAATGTGTTGTTTATTTGTACTTAATAAAGATAGTAAAACATACATGAATTGTGTAATATTTAGGAACAATACAAGCAGTTAGGACACTGTTAAGGTAACATTATGACACTGGGACTGTACGATGGAAATGTTTCTGAAGAATCTGGAAAATATTCACTTTAAACACCAGTGTTTTTTTAAAGGAATAGTTCCAAATAGACTTGTTCATTTTCTTGCCGAGAGTTAGATGAAAAGATTGATACCACTCATATCTGTCAATTAAATATGACTCTACTGCAAGTAGCCGGTGAGTTTAGCTTTAAAAAAAATAAAAAAAATAAAGCAAACTCCTCACACTTGCATCGCTTGCACATCTCCACAATTGTATTACCAGTACCAGGCCTGAGGTGCAATGAGAGACGTCAGAGCGTGAAGGCCTGTTGACGTGAGGGAAATGTCTTATTAAAAAGAAAAAGAGAGAATGCAGAAAAGTCTTCATGAATTCTCAAAGAGAGACACACCTCAAGAGAAATTACCTTGGTGTTTTTGAATGAAACACAGCTACCAGACAAAATGTATCTGTGGTAAAAAAATAATGTAAAAAAGAGAGAGCGAGAGAAGGAGCAGGGGAAAGATAAGCAATGAGTGTTGTTGCAGTTGTATTTACTGAATTATATGGAATAATATAACTTGATTTAGCTCATCCCATTAAATTAGAACAAATCTGTTGGATTGATATCACGTGATATTTGACAATTTCCTAACTAGGTTTGGGTGAATCCATTAATATGGTCAGTTTAATCATGATTCACTTAGAAAACAAGCCCTTCAGATTGAGGATGAAGATAATTCTTTGTCTTCTCTGTATTTGTAAAAGCTTATAGTGTATAGTATTTATAAATCTGTATGTGAGTTTAAACTTCACATGACCCGATGCCTTTTAAGAACTAATTCAAAGTTATTCACTTACACTATCATGTGTCAATGCTGTAATAATCTAAGAAAAATGTATGCATGCATAAGCCTTCAGACAAACAGGACCAGGAAATGGCAGACGGACAGAGAGTCAGAGCAGGAGCATCAAAGTCTTGAGCGTTGTCCGCAGTGGTAATGAAGAATGACACTGACCTGTGTCGTGATGGAATGGCCTTTAACCTTGCGCAGGCTAATCTCTGCTGCGTCCACACAAATCCAACCTCAAAGCCTTTTAGAGGGGATTTTCTGAGAAATGCAGACGTGGGCCAAGACCTTTTGCCCTCAGGCCATCAGCTGTCCATTTATGTTTGGTTGTAGTGTGGATAGAGTTACAAAATGCTTGACTGGAGTAAAATAAGCATTACAAATGAACACATAACAGCTCAAGATCGCGGAGGTCACTAATGTTCCTCTCTTGTTGACCCTAGAAAGCTCCTAGAGTGTGTTGCTGTGGTCAGTGACATCTTTTTAATCCACCCACTTCCTCTTTTCACTGTATTTCATTTTTTTATTCTCTGCAGAAAGGGACTGGCACAATGGATTACATTGAGGGGAGCCAAATGAGTACCTCCTTGACACACACCAGAGAAGACATGCTTCAGACTGTATGTTTTCATAAGAGATTATGACATGGAGAGGTGGGCGACAGAAAGTGGCTGATAAAAAATATACATATAAATGTTATGAGGCTGATTCAAATTTGGAGTAAAGCGAAAGGCATGCATCTTAGCCCCTTGTGCGGACATTATTCCCCTAACATGTTGCTTTTCCCCCTTCCCAAACCTCCCTCAGGTTCTCTGGAGTTTGCCTTGATGTGATGGGATTAGAGCTCAACCTTGACCCAGCAGGAGCCATAGATCCTTTTGGCTCATCTCAGTTTAGCATGGACAGTGTCACATACTATATACTATAGCACACTAGAGATCCTCACTACATTCTACTTAAGCAAATTACTTTAATGCTTTAGTGCCAGCCCACTCATTACAACTCCTGATCTAGGAAATCAAGGCTCACTTTAAATAAAAACAACAACAAAAATAAAACACTACCCAGCAGCCGGTCCACGCCACTCCTCAAACTGAAAGAGAGTGTAATTTAAAGCGAAAGCTCAACATTTGGGGAAATATGCTTATTCGTTTTCTGGTGGGAAATTATATGAGATAATTGACACCACAGTCTGTCTCTTCATTTAAAAATAAGCCTATGGCCAGTAGCAAGTTTGCAACAAGGAGAAACAGCTAGCCTGGCTCTGTCAAATGGTGACAAAATCTGCCTACTAGCACCTGTAAAGTTAATTAATTAAAACTGTATGAAAACCAAAGTGTAAAAACGTCAATTTGTCATTTTATAAGGCGTTATGTGCCAGACCACATTATTAAGATCTGCCGGTTGCTTGGCAATTGCTCAGAGCCAAGAAATATTCTACTCAGACACATAAACAGAAAATGTAGTTTTTCCACTGTGGGTTTTGTCCAAGTTAAACTAACAACATGTAATGTGTAAGAGGAGCTGGTAGGTTAATGTTGTTAAAGACAGAGCCAGGCTACATGTTTCCCCCTGTTTTTAGATTTTATGCTAAGCTAAGCAAACATGCAGGCTGTAGCTTTATATTTTATGGACCGATATGAGATCAATCTTCTTATCTAACTCTCTGCCAGAAAACCAACAAGTGTATTTCCCAAATCGTCAAACTGTTCTTTTGACAGAATTCATCAAAGAATTCAGTTTTTTATCCAAAGTTTAGTCAGCTCCAAACTCTCTATCTCACACACAAACACACGTGCACACACGCACACACGCACGCACGCACGCACGCACGCACACACACACACACACACGCACACACACACACACACACACACACACACACACACACACACATACATCCCATGCTTTCTGAGTGCTACATCACATTTGCCAAGATCAATACAAAGTTTATATGAGGGCTTTTAAGGTAAGCTTAGCTTTCCTTTTCATTGGGACTTGAGAGTGGAGCATAATGTGTGTGTGTGTGTGTGTGTGTGTGTGTATGTAGTATAAGTCATGGTTGAGTGCAGATCCTCCTGGACCTTTGTGGAGTTGAGGCGTGACTCACGGTTTACCCCGCTGCTGCATGCTGCGCCATGTAAGAGACCACATAGTGGATGAGGTCCATCAATAATTCAACAAAAAACGACTTCCTCTGGTTCTCACTCGCCCCCTCTCTCTCCTTCTCCTCTTGGTGTTCTGCCTCTGTTTCTAACAGACAAAATCTTTCTCATACTTCCACAAACAGCCTCTATCTCTCCCTCATCCGACCGGCAGTCTCAAACCACTTAACACAAGCCGTAACGTGCTTCCAAATCTAAATTTGAAGTAATCTTTGGCTTTTAAGAGATTTTTCTTTTCTTTTTTTTTACACAACATCAAGTGAGCTTTTCATGATCATGTAAGATTAGGGCTACACAGAGTGCTAATCCTGTTCCGGGCACTTAATCTCAGATGAGGGCATTTTTAAGGAAGATGTCAAACTTGGAAGAGTCAAAAGAGGGGTGTTTTAGAGGATTTTAGGAGATGATATTTTGACCACACAGTGGCTCAGTGGTTAGCGGATACTACTGCCTTGCAGCAAGTACAAGACCTCACTGACTGAGGCCTTTCTATAAAGAGTTTATTAGTTCTCCCACGAGTCTGTGTGGCTTTACTTTGGGTGCTCCAAAGACATTCATGTTAGGTTTTAGGAACCGTCCTATGATTGGCCTTCTCCAAGGAACTAGCTGAATTGGATTTAGTGCTAGATGCTTTAGCCTTCTTACTCTACAGACACATCAAGTATATTTTACACTATTTCTGGCCCTGTTTCAAAAGCATATATCAGCTAGTTCTTTGTTTAACATTTCATGTGGAATTCTTCTTCATTCTAGGCTTAACTTGATTTAACTTGACCACTTGGTAACTTGGTAATCCACCAGTGAACATTTTTGTCAAAATAACATCATTGCTGCAAGTTGGTTTTCATGCTGTACAGAAATGAATTGAAAACAACGGCTGCCTGGAAGGAAGGAAAAGACTTGGGATGATCATTTGGATAACTAAAAAGTATACATTATTTCTGCTAAATGGTCTTAAAACTTGCAGACACCAGAATTATAAATGAATGCAGCAAACAAAAGTAGGAATTGTAATCAGTAATCAAATCCTATGTGCCTTTAACAAAAGGGATTCAATTAGTTGTTGTTCATGTTCAGACATTTAGTATAAGCAGCACATTATGGCAACTGCCCCAGCCAAAACTTATTGTAGGCTGTATCTAAACCATACTTTAATATTAGAGGAAAGGACAGTCAGTGTTTTACAGGGGTTATCAAGATGGCTGACAGAGGTTATTCAAGAGTTTTCAAATGTGTTTGCTCAGAGCATTATTGCGCTTTGAGGAAAAACATCTTCATGTCTGTCCACTGTTGACCATCATCTAACACCAAGCGTAGTAAGTGCCAGTTGGCTCCAATTCCTGCCTAAACCATTGATTCCATATGATGAAATGCATAAGAGAGACGACGACAGCCTCCATTAAAAGATTCATTAGTGAGCATTTTACTGGTAATCCCAACCTTTAGGAATTTAGTAATCTGGATTATGACGTTTGTAGATTATTTTATAGCACCATTTGTCAACCACCCCATACCACGTTTTTTTCCTTTCACGACAGTTGGCACGCAAATGGTATCATATACCATAATCTATCTAGGATACTTAATATGAAAAAAGTATTTTGACACAGTTTGCGTCTGTGGGGTCAAGGGTTAATGGCCAGTGAGCTGGGGCCAGTGAGCTGGGGCTCTGTATATAAACAAATACACACTTCCTCCCAGACAGCAGGCACCATTTTAAACGTGACACAAATTCACAGTTTGGTTGGTCAAATTTGGCCCAACAGTGTGGACTAAATTGTATATACTGCTCTCATGATTATTCCATTGAAAACTATCCAAAATCATTGTTTGGAAAAAGTCCATCAACAATACTGTATTTCCTGCTTTTGTTTGCAATTTAATTCATTTCATGTGGTCGGTGTAATGACGAAAGCTTGCACATTCAAAAGGTCCCTGAGAAACAATAGCTGATTGATGATGACTGATGGTTAACACTCCACCTTTGGCTAACATTATGTATATGTGTTTTTTGAATCAAATATTAGTTCTATCCATACTTAACAAAAATAAATGATTAATCTAAATAAAAATGCAATGGTATAATTACAATGTAGAAAATGTCAACTGATATTTTTAATTTTGAACTTGAATCATTATAATCAATGGTGGCCCATTCTTATTGTTTCTAATCATACACATCAAGATAAAAACTGACAAAGAATGAAGATTTTGATAGTTTTTCTCAGTGTAGATGGAAATATTACTCTTCCTGGCAACAAAAACAAATAAATCCTAATAAAACTGGAATACTATCAGGCATGCATTTGTTTTTACAAGATGGCAGGACAAAAATTCAAAACACTTGTGAGTGGCAATTTCAATTCTTACTTTATTTTAGATTTTTCAGGATTTATGATTCATGAGTCAGTGAGCTGCATTCATTGCTGTAAAAACATCTGGAGCTTGTACCTATCGTGTTACTTGTCTCTGTGTAACAGCAAATCACAGAGAGCCTCTGCACAGGAAATCACATTGAGTTTTCCATGATGTATTCACTCTGAGAGCAATCAGACCACAGCATGTCTGACTCATCCTAACACTTGAATCTAACAGACGAGCTTATCAGCAATCTTATTATAGGAACGCAGACAGGCAGACACCACAGCCAATTTTACAATGTTATCCCGCAAATCTGCCTCAATGCTGTCAACTGTTCCATGAAAAGGTGATAGAGATTAAACAAATATACATTTCGTTTGTTTTTGTATTTGTGATTTCAGGATTGAAATATCCCAAAAAATTGCAAGCTAAAAGATGACAATTCCAGGATACGGCAAGGTAGCTTCTTTGCAAATAAGAATGTTTTATACACCACACAACATAATTGATTGTAAATTTTTAGGTTGGATAGATCCATGAAATTCAAATTATATAACTTTGAAACTGTAAGAAGAATTTGCTCTCAAAAGCCCATTAAACGACATCTAATTGTTCACATCCTTCTTACAACCAATCCAACCGCTGCTCATGAATCTTTCTTTTGACAACAGCTACAGTGTAATTCTAAAATGCAACACGAGCGACAGAGATTTAATACCTTGTGGGGGAAAAAATGACTGAAGAAGGCTTGGTATGAGGTGAGGGGTTGCCATGGAAATGTATTCAAAGGAAAGAAGATACGTTTGCCAAGATCTTAACAAAACATCTGACTCAGCCAAGATACTTGTTATTAGTCAGACATTATAGGCATCGCTAGAAGCAGGTAACATATATCAAACAGTTCAACTATATCTAAGAGTGCAGATTATAGCACACAGAGCAGAGGCACATATAGATTAGATAGATTAATTGACGCTTATCATGAAATAAAGAGTTATAGATGTTATTGCATAGGTGATAATGCATCAAATATGAAGGACAGTCATGACGTGAAACAGATGACTAAAGATTTTTTTTCTTTCAAACTATAAATAATAAATGGAATAGAAGAAATAAATCTCCATGCCACAGCGGATGTCATCATACGCTAAGCAAACAATGAGCATCTCCCTCAGCTCCTGTGGCATCCTCTGCGCTTCAGTCCGTTAGCTTTACGCTGCAGTCAACGGATCATTAGGCCCCATCCGCTTCAATAATGCAAAAAGAGCAAACCAAGCAAACACCTCGCAGCCATATTTGCCTCTTGCCTCTCAACACAGCAGGAGCCAACTAAGTAGACAACACATTATCCAACCAATACTGTGTGCAACAACTGGCATCATGAACTGTGTGCAGACAGGTGTGGGTCTAACTGACCCCAAGTTGTGTAACTAGGCAAAACAAGTAGAGAAGAATTGTCTATTTGGGATGTCAGGTATGCAGACATCTATACATTTTCATAGATTTTCACATCACTGAAGATGTTACTAACTAGGTAAAGAGTGTTTCAGATGATGTGTGTCAATAGGAAAAGTGTGGACACATTTGCTCGGTACTGTTTTTAAATGCAAAGATAAATTAAGCTTCACTTGTCTCCGGAAATGTAGCCGACGTCATATGAAGAGATCCTGGTGGCAGATAGGTGAGGGCTTTTGTGATTTGACATCCCCCTGCTGAAAGCCTATCGCAGCCCTGCCCACGTTAAAGACAGGGCAGCCAATGGCAGAATGCATTTAAACCATATGCCTACGAGACAAAACCAATGGGAGCGGAGCTGCTTTGTTTCCCTGCCTGCATGGCACTGTTTAGTGCGCACATGTGACCGCAGAAGGTGCTTACTGGTATTTAAACACCATCGATTGGGCGCAGAAGTGGACAGCTCCTCTAAACAGGTAAACAAACCAAAAAAACACAATGGCTCGTTTGGCTCCCTGTTATGGACGCGTTGAAGCCCTTTCCTCTTTTTAACTCCCGGTGAAGCTCTCCATTTTTCCCCAGCTGCGCATCATCTTTTGAACATCAACGGACTTATTTGAAGAGCTTGCTGACAAGAAAAAAAGGCATCGCGCTCCCTCCACAAACGGCGCCTCCGCGGACGCCGTGACACCTGTAGCTGAATCTCAGCCTTGTGAAAACGGAGGTCGGATTGTTTCACATCCTTTCAGCATCCGCCCTGCGTGAGAGGAGCTCCGGCGCTGTTTGAGCTCGAGTGGGGAAGCGCAAAGGTACATGTAGCCCCAAAGCCATTTACGGACGCATTAATTTCTAAGCCGCTCTCCGTGCCTGCTTGCAGACAGGAAGGAGCATGGATAGAGAGGAATTTGCTCTGACTAGTGCGTTGAGGGGATTTGTAGAGCTGGGGGTGTTCTCCTGTGGAAACTAAACTAAGGACAGCGGCTGAAGCACCATCACTAACAGCTCGCCATTTCTCGTCAAGCTTCTTTTCTTGATCATTTCCTATTTTTTGACGAGGAGATAGATCTTTAAAAAAAATTTTTTTTTATCAGTCATGGGGAAAGAGGAGTGCAAAACAATGCTGGACGCTTTGAACAAAGTGACCGCTTGCTATAGGCATTTGGTCATCGCCCTGGGAAGCACCTCGGACTCGCAAAACCTGCGAGAGGAGCTGAAGAGGACCCGCAAAAAGGCCCAGGAGCTGGCCGTGGCCAACAGGACTAAACTGACCTCTCTGCTCAAAGACAAGACCATCAGCAAAGAGGACCGGGCCGAGTACGAGCGCCTATGGGTGCTGTTCTCCAGCAGCATGGAGCTCCTGGAGGTGGACATGAAAAGGTCCCTGGAGATAGGGCAGGATTTCCCCCTCAAGGTGCCGACCAGACACCTCATCCAGACGGGGATGACCGGCAGCACCACCACCGTCGCGGCCCGGGCCATGAGCGTGCAGAACATGAAGTACGAGGCGGACAGCAACATCGACACGGCCGACCTCAGGGACCTGCAGTCCGAGATATCCCAGGTGAGCCAGATGATGGAGGAGATGGAGATGAAGGTGCAGGTGGCGCCGTGGGCCGTGGAGGCGAAGCAGGAGGCGGGCGCGGAGCTCAAGTCCAACATGAGTGTGGGGAATTCCTCCGTGGGTGTCATCTCCATCTGCGAAGAGGAGCCCAAAGAAGAAGAAGGCGGAGGCAACAGGGATGCCGGCTTCGCGTCGATCTGCGCCGTGTTTGTGTTCCTTGTCATCGTTACGGTCGCAGTGGTTCTGGGATATTTGGTCATCAATATGTCCTGAACTGTCGAACCCAACAGGCCACCCCGATGGACACCCTGCGCGG
Organism: Nannoperca australis; assembly: GCA_036023655.1. Lineage (NCBI taxonomy): Eukaryota > Metazoa > Chordata > Actinopteri > Centrarchiformes > Percichthyidae > Nannoperca > Nannoperca australis. The sequence continues at coordinate 4,716 of JAVQJD010047274.1, read as the reverse complement.
TTGCCCAGGGGTGCGCCACCGTGGTTCAGAGCCAGCAGCTTCACAGGAGCTTTTTTTTTTGGGGGGGCTTTGAGTGGTTGGAAAATTTGCGTACACATTAATCTCTCTCGGATTTATGAATGTATTCGTTGGAGGCGAAGAGTTGCACTAGATAAAACAAAAGTAGAACAATATAGGCCAGTGTGTGTGTGTGTGTCAAGATTGTCAGAGAATGGACGCCGGGCACAGTTGAGATGAAGTATTTTGGGGGGACAAGGGGTCGTGTATTTTTGGAGGAGGGGAGAGAAATTACGTGACAGTGTCTGGCCATCAGGATGATACACACAACACGTAATCCAAGTGGATTAGTGTAAAAGCTCAAGCGTAAATGTAGCCTACTGTTAAGTATTCCCCTCGGTGTTCTGCTCATTGTTGCTTTCAATTCACGAACTCCATCCAGCGAAAATCAGATGTGTTCCAGCGAACAAGGGGCCACCTAGTGAGAGAAGTAGAGTCACGGTGTGTGGAAACTAATAGAGCCAGTGTTACAGTTAACCTCACACAGGTTGGATGTGATCAAATCTGCACTGTTCTACACGCCTGTTGGCACAGTTTGAATACTCTTATAACATCTGTATAGCCAAACTGTAGTAGGCCTGCATCTTACTTCATTGCTTTAAATCACAATGTGCTTCAGGAGAGCCTTGGGACCTGAGAGACAGTCCACAGTCTTTCAATAACGCACCTGTTCACTGGAAGCCTGTTCATGTTCCTTTTCAGGGGTTTTCTTGCAAACAGTGTTGAATGTATACATTGCAACTTGCAAATAGAGGGTTTGTACATACAGACCGCTGTGTCAGATAATGTACATACATAAGTCTATTTATTATAATAAAATTTTGAAACACACTTGCAAACGTGCTAGCTCCCAGGTGTTTTACAAGCTTTGCCACACATGAATTCAGAGTCACATTTCTATTACGTGTGGTGTTTAGATACACATCAGATGTACACAGAGGTCTTTTAAGCACAGGATTTATTTTAGATGTAACCAGCTTGGGGGTTACAATTGTGCTGTTTTAAAATGGAAAATAGACTAACCCAGTTAACTCCCTAATGGTTTTAGTTGTAAGAGTCTTTGGAGGTATTCCTGGAATGGTACACAGGTAAACTCAAAGCTGATGGCTGGCAGAGCCAAAGCCTCCACCTGGGTGGCTGTTAATAATGTGGGTGTGGGTGGGTCCATGCATGAACTCAACAAGCCTTGAAAGGTTTCATACAGAACAGTTTGGGGTCAGCTCAGAAATAGTTCCATGTCAATAATCTTAATGAGATGCTTCAAAGACTGAAGGCTGATATCAGTTTACACAGCACGAGTCTGACCACATTTGTTATTTAACTTAGCAAACCTTGTGTGATTTAATGAAATAATTAACAACAATAGGAAAATATACAATGCTCACATATGGAAGATCATGTTTCCCTTTCTTTAATATGGTTTTAGAAAAGTTTAACTAAAAAGATGAATTAGAAATTTCAGTGGGCAGATCTATGTCTCAGATTCACTTTATTTCATTTTTACATTCCTTTCACTTATTGAAAGTTTTGGGGGCCTTTTGTAACGTCTTTTTACATTAATATGCCAGTAAAGCTCATACATACATACAACATGATAGAAATCACAATCTAAATACTTAGAATAGTCAAAATATTTGTGAATGTTCAAAGCTCAACATTTAATTTCTTCCTGAAAACTGTATTAATTATTTGAAGCAGGGTTCTCCGCGGACATTTATATTTTATTTGAAACAAAACTCTCTGTGTGTCTAACAGTTTACGAAATTATTTTCATTTGGATTTTCAGTTGAGACAATCAAACTATTACGCCTACATTCTTCAGTTTTATAGTAAAATATAAACCTTATGGTGCATTTTTATAAGGGATTTCATGAAAGAAACCCCACACTGCATCAGTGTTTATAGGTCTTTAGCATGGGTTGAAATAAAGAGCAGATATAGATAGAGAAGATATTGTATGGAAATCTTTTCAGGTAAAAACAAAAAAGTGACATTTAAAAGACGCAAGCAGTGCATCCAAAGTGCTACTAACAACAGCTATTAGGGAGAAGTGTTTCATTTTCAATGTTGAGATGTTATCGTGCCTCTCCTTTGTTACTGATTCACAACGATCCTTTGACATCAGCTAGCTTGTCACTTAGTGGTGGCGCTTTCAGGATAAATAAATCCAGTTGCTGGAAAACATCTGCAGTCAATTTATAAATGCATTTGTTGAATTATTGCTCCAGTGTGAATTCTAATTAACAGTCTGTTGTAATTCCTTGCAGCTCAACATTTGCACATCAGACGCGCTCTAAATTGACTCTAGTGATCACCTCCCCCCATTCCTGAGGAGGTTCTTCGATAATTGTATATGGTAAATAGACCGCTGGCAAAGACCATGCAGCCTTAGTCACAGGCTGTTGAAGTATGTAATAATCTCAAAGGATCAGATTTAATTAATTAAAGCTACCCTCCTCTTCTTAGCAGAGGTCTGACTCCTTGTGGGAGTAATGGATTGCATGCAACACATTTTTCTTATATTAAGAGAACCTGGCAAGTGTAAAATATTCAGGGTGCAGATTAAGATAGCAATCATTTGGGACATTAAATGTTACTACTTAAATGCCTTTTCCTGTTTTCCACTGTGTTTTATGTCTTATTCCAGGCTGGCTGCGTCTTCTCAGCCTCTTGAGGTTAGAAACCTGTGGAGAAACATTAATAGAAGACTGTAAAAATGATAACTCAACTCTTAAAAGCACTGAAGCCACAGAGCAGGGAGCATTTTTAGGCAGGACTTTGATGCATGAAAATCAGTGGCATGCTATGCTCTCACCCGATTCACAGCAGGCTTTCTGACATCTTGTTTATCCTTGTTGTCATTTCACAGAGGCACTAAGCTCTGCTAACAGTGAGTCATGAACCTCCCGAAATTCACGACAGACTTACATTGTCATCCGGAGATCCAAAAATATAAAGGCCATTAATTAAACATTGGGAAGAAAGTGAGGGGATTTGAAGAGTGGACAAAATAAAGCCTCCTGAAACACTGCACTTAACAATGTGTGCCTCAGTTTCAAGAGGGCGAATGTTTATACAGAAGTCTACTTTGATGCAACTTTGCGACTGTTTTAAACCTACTGAAATGATTTTGTTGCAGTCTCTGTTATGTAAGCTGCTTCTCAAAATAACCACAGCGTCAAAGTTTTAGCGTATGTGCTTTATTAGGTATAAAAATGGACTATTACAGGCGAGTAAATCGACTTTCTCTACAGATGCTTGGAGGCGTTTTATTTGAACTCATGCATGAGGGAGCCATTTATTTGCTTCACTCCGTCGCTTGGAAACCAACAAACTAAGCAGACTGGTTCAAAGGGAGGCGAAGCTACACACTTGGCAGAGACAGACCACTGCATCGTCACCTCATCTGGACAAAGATGGTGGGTTTCCAAAGCTGTGGGTTGCCATAGAAACCCTCAAAGGACTCTCCACCGCAAACAGCACAGAAGGTTGAGCGGCGTCATTTGGACTCACCCCTTTCTCTGCCACCATCCTACACACACAGCACTCTGAGGCAGAAGTAGATGTGATGTGAGGACAGAGGAGGGCAGCGCTAAACCTGTCTTAGTGTGCCTCGTCGTGTTAGAACGGTTAGTGCTTCAATCAGGTCAGAGTGCCTTAAGGGTAACTATCCTGCCTAAAACAGGCAACAACATTATGTTACAGAGATTGTGTTGATGTTGAGACAAATTCAAAAGCATTACATTTAGGCACTCTTTATATATATATATATATATATATATATATATAATCTTTTTGATGCTGACTATTCAACCGTTTCTGATTCAGCTTCTTAGTACTCATTTTTGCTCATCTCAGCAGCCAACTAGTCTGTCACATCTAAAGTGCACTTGGTGATTCTGTGCCAAAATAAATGAGGGGTTATGGCCAGAAGTGGTGCTCCTTAAATATATATTCTATGTTTAGTTTATTTTTTAAATGTAGTATGTTGTTTTAAAACGACACTGAATTAACAGTAAAAGATTATTTTGATTTTAACTCCTAAAGATCAACACTGACAAGATTCGTCTGCGTTATTATGACTGCATCTACACAATTACTTTGCATAAATGGTCTTTTTAGAGCATGCATTGTGAAAGTAGATGTGAACATTTGTCAAGAACTCATTAGATTTATTCCGCCAGTTTTCACTACGTGCTCACATGTGCATCATGTGTACAAATCACCTAAAAACAGTTTGAGGCAGCATCATTAAGAAGATCAAATTAATAATGAATAAATTGATCCACTTAATAATAAATTAATTTGCAAATTGCAGACACAGGGTACAACCCATGACAAAGATTATTTCTTATGAGTTATGAATTTGCCATGAAGGACACCGCTGTGAGCAGGGAAGACACCCAAAGGAGAAAAGGTGGAAGCTCTGCAGTACCTCCACCACTGACATATGCACTCCTACTGGGAGGGACTGCAGACTCACTCACTCACACACACACACAGTCTCAAAAACCTTTTCATATATTTGTTAGTCTGTTACTATGGATACAAGATACATTTGGTCAAAAGAAATTGGTTTATTTTTTTCTTTATAGTGTGGAGCAAACTAAAATGTAAAGACAAGGTCAGGCCAGGAATTAGCTTAAGAAAATGAAATGA
>JAVQJD010047262.1:0-32340 GCA_036023655.1 Nannoperca australis | reverse complement strand
GAACAAGGCAGATTTCATCCCGGCCTTCGCTGCCCAGGCCTCTCTTCACGCCCTGGCACTGACGGAGACGTGGATACGTCCTGAGAACACGGCGACACCAGCTGCTCTCTCCGTCAACCACTCGTTCGTCTTGGCACATGAAAAAAATCGGGACTGACCTGACGTGGCGTCTGCCCCCAGGCTTCGACCCGAAGCAGAGGTGACTGGAGCCGTTGGGTGGTTTCCACCTAATTCTGGTGTCTCCATAGGATCTGGGCCTGTAGATGTAGGCTCTGGAACTGGGGATGTGCGAGCCTCCACCTCGAGCTGCAATAGCTGAAACTGATGCTTCAATGTAGAAAATCGTTCTTGTCGTTCAGACACCGCTTCCCACTTTACCTCTCGCTGTTCCTGTTGTCCCATAAAAGCCTGAAGAATACCAGCCAGATCCCTCAGAGTTGGCTCCCCGTCCTCTTCATGCGCGTCTGCCGCCATGTGCGACGTTCCGGCTTCCGCTTCCTCCTCATTGTCTATCTGTTTTTCCATGCTGCTAGTCTCCTTGGCTCCTCCTCTGCCCCGGCCTCCTCATTACATTACCGCATTACACTGGTCGGAGGTGGGCGGAACAAAAAACACGGAAAAAGAGAAAAACCCAGAACCCTACCAGCGAAACTATCTGCATCCCGGTTCAGCAGATACCACTTCTGACACCATATGTGAGAGCCGAACAGTCAGACCAGGATGCAGAAGAGAGTTTCTCAAAAGGTGGGTTTTTATTTATACTCAAACCATTTTGCCAACATGGTGGGCAATCTGGGCCCAAAAAGAGGTCAACTAAATAAAATAATAATAATTTACCAAACAATAACTAAACAGACCTAACTTAACCCAACATCAACTGACCTGCAAACAAAATACACAGGGAAACATATATACTGGGCGATCAAACCAGCACAGACACACAGGGATAACTGAAATTACTTAACATACTAATTAACTCATAACACACAAACAGACTGGCCTTCTACTTACTTAAATCCATATATACCTAATAAACCATATAAAGAACCAAAGACTAACAATTTAAAGAACTTAGAAACCAACAAAGTATGACATTTTCACCCCCTCCAGTGACAGACCCTTGGTACAGTCCAATTTAGGCCAGCTGATATTTAACATGGCCTCTCCCTGGTTCACCTCCTTTGGGCAGTGTGTGACCAGGTGACGCCAGCAGATCCCCGCAGCACCGGTAAGAAACAAAATGTACATTGTAAAGTATATCAAACAATACATATGATGGTAGAACCCTGTTTCCTATTAATATCAGAAATAAAGTAAATTCTTTGAATGAACTAAAGAGTGGTGTAGTTATTTATGCATCTATTTATGTTAACTTAAACCAATACATACCTATCATGCTGCAGTAACTTGACCTACTGTGTGGCTGCTATTGCAGTCATCACACCTACGCAAAATCCTCTGATTGGTAGATTAGAGACATAAAAACATTACAAAGAAACAGCTGCAGGACGGCATCATCTCATTTTCTTTGGTGAAACATGGTCCAGTGTGCCCTATCCTGAAGGAGATAAGAAGCACTGAAGCACTTTCTTCAGCATTCAGAGAACTGGACCAGCTCTTATGACGGCTCATTTCCCTCAGTGAAGAACCTTCCTCAGCAGGAAACACTTCTCCACTGCAGCCTAGTGTGCATGAACAGACTTTTTGATCCTCCCTGCTTCCTATTTTCTTTGATTAATACAAACCACATTTAGGTTGTAAACTGAGAAAGTTTCAGTGTTTGACACTTGGTTCATTGGGTCTCCTTCAGTGAATCTGTGGTGGTTTCAGTCAGTGTTAGTGTTTGTTTGACCAAATAAGGAAGATAGTTTGAGACTGGCCTGTGCTCTTGGTAGGTGGTGGGCACCTGTGTGCAGGTGTCTATATCAACAGGTTGAAGTCTAATCCAAGAAGAAATATCCAGCCCGAGTCGCCCAAACTCGTGACTCGACCCAGGAACAGGATCAGAGGTTTGGTGGACCGCCGACTTGAGAACAGGACCTGATGTCGGCCGGTTAGCCAACCAGGTCCAAGCAGCAGGAGTCGGCTGGACCATCGACTCAGGAACAGGACCTGATGTCGGCCGGGCTGCTGACTGCAAACTTGGACTAGGAGTCGGCCGGACCACCAAGTGGAAACCAGGATCAGGAGTGGGCAGTGGAGAACCTGTGGTGCTGGCACTGAACTAGTCGAATGCAAGAACCTGAAGAAGGTAGGTTCCTGACTCTGGAGGCACAAACTGGTGTTCGGTCATTCTGTCACAATCAGCCGTTCAGGCAGCAGGAAAGGACCCAAATACAGACAGTACAGGAGGCTGCAGCAGGTCAGAGGTTTATTAAACACAAAAATAGAAAAAATGATCCACGGTACAGGAAACACAGGTGAAATCAATAACAGGTGTTTAACTAGACCAGGGGTCGGCAACCTTTAACACCCAAAGAGCCATTTGGACCCGGTTGCCACGGAAAAGAAAACACTGGGAGCCGCAAATACTTTTTGACATCTAAAATGAAGATAACAGGGTTTTTTTACCTTTACGTTTTGTACGCTATTTTCCCACGCTCAAAAAAGCTAAATATCTGCATAAATATTTATTTTACTTGGTTAATGGGACTTCTGCTCCTGAACCTCTGCGCACAGCGTCTGCACATCGCGGCTGTACGGAGTCACTTTCATCTTTACGCAGGACTGGAAGCTGTCGTCTGTGAGGCGCGAGCGGTGTTTGTTCTTAACATAGTGCATGGTGGAGAGAAGCTGCTCACATACGTATGTGGATCCGGAGATCGACAGGATGAAAGTCTCGATAAATGCACAGCGTTTTGGCGGGTACACCGGCTTCCGCGAGTGGGACGCTTATTTTGACCGACGAAAAATAATAAAATATAATTTTATTTTAATATTTCAGGATCACAATAATCTTCCAATTTAGAACTACAATTTGAAAAAAGAACTAACACAAATAAAATACATTTCAATTAAATACTTAAATTATTATAATTTATTTTCCCAAGCCACGCGGAGCCGCAGTATAAGGATGAAAGAGCCGCATCCGGCTCCGGAGCCGCGGGTTGCCGACCCCTGGTATAGTGGTATCAATATCTTCTTATTTTACTTTCGGCAAGAAAGAGAGTTTGTTTCCCAAAAAGTTGACCTATTCCCTTTACTTAAGTCGTCAAAAGTAAACTAAGTGTATTGAAAGTCTTTTGGGACTGTAGAGATTTTTACAGATACTCATTTGAGCAAAATATGCTTAACATGCCCTACATTCCCTTGTTACCAGCCTGTAGAAACATGAGATTGTGAGTGTGAAGCAACGGGAAGGACACAAACACTGACAACTGTGGCAGCTTGGGCCAAAGTGAAGGTATATATAGGCTTACAGGCAGGTGCAGGCAGGTAGGTACATGTACAGCGTCAGGTTCCTGTGGCTCAAAAGCAAAAGCGCAAAGCAACATGGAAACAGGTGAGAAGGCGGATGAGGGGAGTCATGTGACAGGGGAAGTTGGGAAAGCCTGAGGGCATCTGGGGGACAGGTAGAGAATGGACACGAACGGGTTTGGGGAAGAGGGAGGGACAGAGGCAGAGTCACTGCTGAACCTCTACAGAATTGACACACTATAAATCAACAGCAGATTATCAAAATAAAATGACACTCTTACACTGTTATTCTCTACCTTAGTTCTCAGTAACAGGAGCTGTTAGCTTCACCGTTGTCTCCAAAGCTTTGCTGTAGAAAAACTGTGCCAATGGACACTGGTCAGCTTGTTTCAGCTCACAGGAAGTGCACCTCTGAAAACACAGAGCTTCTTGCAGTGTGGATGCATGATTAAGCCACCAGCACAACTCCACTTTATAAAAACATCTCAGAATGATATCCAGAGGAGAGGAAGTATCACAGAGGACGTTCTTTTCTTCCTGCACATGATTTGTTTTTGTCTTGTGTCTCCCCCTATGCGATGCACTTCCTCTGCTCCCCGAATTCTCGAGGTCTTGATTTGATCTCCAGGCCTTTATTTCTCTCCCCTTCGTCTCCCTGAGGTGCATTGTCTCCCATCTGCTAACTCAGCTCTTTAAGTTGTAGCGCAGCCTCCCCTACTCCTCATAATTCACAAAGTTTGCTTTAAAAACCCACACACACACTTATTGCTTCTGTGTTCAATCTTGGGAATGTACTTAGGGAAACACGGACGGGGAGGAGGTGGGAGGGGGGAGAGGAAAAGATGACTGTTCTCCTGTTCTCTCCCTTGGTTCATAATTACCTGGTGAGCTGTGTGTGTGTGTGTGTGTGTGTGGTGTGACCCATTGGGGTGGTCCTGTAGCCTTTGTGCAGATTAAATGCTGATGCAGAGTAGAGACAGCTGGGCAAAGTGGAACTCAGGTCATTAAGGTTCTACTGGCAAGAGCAAAAACAACTATCCACACACACACACACACACACACACACACACTTACCGCACCACTCAATGAGCCTTTTATTTTGGAAAACAAACAGAGGAGGCTAAAAAATGAAAGAAGGAAAACAGTGCTGGTGGCAGGCCCTCTATGGGGTCTTGAAATAGAGGGATGAGTGTGAGAGGAGAAAACGAGAGGGAGAAACAGCCAGGAGGGGGGTGGGTGTCTTGAAAAGCTAGACAGTCGGAGAGGTGTGTATTTGTTCAAGCGAGAGCTTTCGAGTGGGTCCAAAACAAAGTGGGGGATTATGGGAGATCAGAAGAGACCCTTTGCCACTCCACCCGCTGTCCTGCTCCGCTCCCCCCGCCCCCTCCATCTATCCCCTGTCAGCATGAACATCCAGCTCACACCCAGGGGTCCTGCAGAAACTATCGGCCTTTGTGCTACGAGGATACATTGAAGAAAGTGACCGCATGCAAAAACACTCGGGAGTATCATTTCTAAAAAAACACTTACACAATCTGTCTTAAGTATGTTTGTTGGAGACTAACGGCAATGGTTCCTAAACTTTTCCATATCAAGGACTACCAGTGTTAGACTACAGATCACAAAGAACCCCATTAGAAGTGGATATATACTGTATATATATATATATATATATATACAACAAATAATCTCAAGGGCAGGAACACAAGTTACTTTATTGCTTGATTTGCAATAATCGATCACCTGAAGATCACCTCACTCTTGTGGACTTTTTTCACCTAGTCTTGTTGACATCCCTCACTGTCCCAAACCTATAGGTGCGCTAGTTTTCTCCATTTTGCGTTAGCAAAGGTTAAAACAATAGCCTAGTTTACTGATGGGGCAACAGAGCATTAAATGGTTCACACATGCATTTTCAGAATGTCCTCCACTGGAGTACAGGGCACAGCCTGTTTTGCACTTATGCACTGTGATTTTGTTTTATTTGAACAGATCACTACAGATTGAATATATCGCTTTTTCCTCACGTTGGAAAGGTAGCAAGAAATTTCAAATAAAAGTGACTGTAGCCTGTCAGATTCAATACTCTTAACCAGTCTGTTCCCAGCTTAAGATGTTGTTTCATTGAGCAACAAACTAAAAAAATAAAGTCATTCAAATTCTGGATCCCCTCTCAAGGACCCCTGGGCTCCACTTTTGGAACCGCCTTAATGATTTATCGTCCCCAACAGGCGAATGTTGCAGATGCGTGGCTGAATGCATTTTTCCATGTGTGAAAAGACGATTATGTCTGGATCTTTCTTCAGAGGAGTCCTGTCGGGCCGCAGAGTCAGTCAGGTGGCTGAGGTGCGCCACTGCGGCATCTGTCAGGAGACCTGAAACAAACGCCCCTCTGGCAGGCCTCCCTCCCAACTTAATTTCATTAAATCTGTGATTTGTTTCTGTTTGTGTGCCGCAGCATTGGAAGGGAGGAGTGAGGGAGGAAAAAGAGGAAGAGATAAATGAATGAGTGAGAGTGAAGCAAAGTATGTGTGAGAGAAACAGAAGGCATTGGAGGAGCGATTAGTGCGGTGGTATCCATCATTGGAGCTGCGCTGCTCTGGTCGATTGCCACGGACACTGAGGAATGCCTCATCTGGTCCCAGTGAGTGGGAATACACGCACGCACACACACACACACACACACACACACACACACACACACACACACACACACACACACACACAAAGAGATATCCATCTATTATTCTGTAGTGCGAAACAGCCCTACTTCTTCAGCCCACTATTACTTCCTTCTACTTTTGCTGTTTTTCATTCAATCTTTAATTATTTCCATCTTTTGTCCAAATCCCTCGACTTTTTTGCAGTTTTAGTATTTCTACTCTTTTCTTCCCTCTGACCTTTTTTCAAGCCTGTCCCGCTCTCCATCTTTCTCTCGGAAAGCCTGTCTGCAGTAACACCACTTGCCATTGCCATTTATTGTGCCGACATGCATATTGCATTGCCTGGAGTGTGTGTTTTTATTGGCGCGCAGGTCTGTGTGTGTCTATGCAAACCTGCACACACTTTTATGTCAGTGTGTGTGTGCAAGTTTGCATGTCTTCATACATGCATGTGTGTCTGAGCTGACAGCAGGAGACAGATGTGTGTGTGCACGGTCATAAAAAGCATTAAAACTACAGCGCAGCACTTTGCACAGCTCACTCAGACTATGAAAACAAAGGCAAAACAGACTCAACCCCTAATCTTTATTTCATAACGGTACTGTGTGTGTGTGTGTGTGTGTGTGTGTGTGTTAGTGACTGTATGTATTTGTGCATGTGAGTGTATAGACTAGGATCTACCTTATTCCATGAATCATGTGTTTATCCATGTTTTTAGGGAGAGAGAAATGACAACATGGTTAGAGCGTGTACAGTGTGTGTGACAGTCATGGAATGGGAACAATTAGGTGTGTATGTGTTTTTAGCTGACCCCTCTGGTGAAAACGGAAAAGATCAGGCCAGTTTGAACCCATTACCCCCCCCCCCCCCCAACCACCACCTCCCATCTGCTGCTTTTTTTATTCGGTCCTTCTATCCCTCCTCTTCCACTCACTTTGGGCCCTTGTCTTCATCATACCGTCATCCGGTCTGTTCAGGTATTGTGGAAGCACCGGTTGACAGCGAAGAGAGTAACACGTAAGAGAGACAGAGATACTGTGTCCTCACTGTCTCTTAAGTTGTTCTTGTAAAGGATCTTATTCTCAATTCTGGAGCTGTTTTATGCTTCAGTCTGTTGGCGCAGGTGACTTTATGATATTGTAATTCAAGCACAATGCTTTGGTTTTCAGAAAAGAATTGACTTATGCATTTCCCCTAAATGATCCTGCTGTAAATAATGTTTTAAATGCAGCTTCAAATCATGTTCCACCATGATGAGAATCAAATCCAATATCGGAATAATAATATGAAATATCTTGCATATCTTGCAATTGCAGACAAATGTAAAAGTCAGAAATGTCCACGACACATCAGCTACCAGCAAATTCAATGCAGAAATATGTTTTGGATCAACAGTGAAAAATCAATCAAAGTAGCCGTTTGATGTATTTTCAAATGGATTTTTCTGCACTGCTTTGCCAGAAGTGGCTGCTAAACAGTCATGCCAAAAAGTAACTTAAGGAAAAGAGAGAGATAGGCATAAACTGGATGATGAAATCAACCTATTGATCAACTTACAGTTCAAGTTAAAGGGAAACAGAGAGGCTACATTTCCAAGTAAAGAAAACAAGAAGAGAGAAAAAGTTTGTTTGATTGCTGGCGTCGACGGTGGCGTCTGAGAAGGATTTATATCCCATTGGGGGCCAAGCCTGGCAGAAGGCAGATGACAGAGGCTCGGTGGCGCTTTGGGGGCTCAGCGCCACGCATAAATCACCCACCTGGAAGAGCTACAAAGACTGGCATTGGTTGTGGCACCGCGCCACCGGCCAACAAGCCGTTTGTGTGAAAATGAGGGGAAACAGGCGCTTGTAGTGGCAAAAGAAAAATCAGTCTTCACTTTGGTTCTCAGAGTCCACCACACCACAACGCAACACTTTGCAGGAGTTCCGACAGAGGGAAGTGAACAAAGAAAGAGAGGAAAAGAGGAAAGAGGGTTTAAAAGGATACAAATAGCAAATGAGTTCTTTGGGAAAAGAGGAAGAAGAATGGAGATGGAGATCTTTAAATCACAAGTGTGTCATGGTGTTGGTTACACCTCCGCACTGAGAATAACATACTAGGTCAGAGATGTCAGTCACGCTAGACAAATGGACAATGATTAAAGATCTCTCCATCATGTCCAAGTGTGTCCTGTTTGGTGTGTATAAGGCATGTGTGTTTTCACTAAACTCGTGCACCGGCCCCGTGAGAGGAAGGCTGGGGAGGGAAAGTTGGATATAGCTACAACAAACGGTGTGTTCCAGAGTTTTCCGCCTTCCGGAGACCTGGGAACAGAACTCAGAACAGACACATGTGGAAGACGTCAAATCCACTAGCATTGCCAAAAAACAAGTTGATTTTACTGTGCTTGTCTGATTATGAAAGGGCCAGTTGTTCACGTAGTTTCTCACTTGCTAACTAACTTAAGTTTCCATAGTAAATTGAATGATCCCACTGTGGAAACTGCAGCAAACATTACTAAGACAAGACAAGAAAAGGAAATGCTTTCACAATAGAAAGAGAGGAAATGGTGGAGGATTCACATGCAGTAAATGTAGCAAATGCTCCACTATGTGTACGAGCTAGTTGCTAACTGTGTCTGTTGGCCGTTTGGTGCTGCAAAGGTAGCGTACGGAGGGTCTTCTTCTGAAAACAAGGTCGATGAGCAGTCAGAGGAAATCAGAACAGTAAAGTTGCAGCCATAGATGCTACAATTCAGGTAATATACAATTCACAATATCCACACACAGTCATATGATCCATCGTTAATAAAAACATATTGATTAGGTCAGCTATCAACACTCTGAGCAATAAAATACAACACATCTCGTCACGTCCATGTTGTTTCCATGTTACAACTTAAAAGCTTATCAACACACCGAATTGGAAAAATGACTTCCCAACTTGGGAAATGGGACCATTCGAGGAGCGTGTGAATCCAGCAATAGATACACAACATTTGCAAATACATGCAAACACACACGCAATCTAAGAACTCCATTAAGATTCAAGGGAGCACTGACATCAAAGAGACAAAGAGAGAGGGAGAGAATGGCAGAAAAAAGCTAGAAAGAGAGAGAAAGAAAGTGACAATGAGAGATGGATAGGAAAAACGGAAGAAAGTAAACAGGGGAAGCTTTGATAGTTGGGGCGAGTGAGACAGAGTGACGGGAAAATAGGGAGAGGGGGATGGTGGAGGAAGAGGAGGAGGAGGGGGGGTTTGAAAAGTGACATTTGGATATTTCACAGAAGACAAACTCCAACCCAGGGCACAGCTATGACAAGCTCAGAGCGCTTATCACCACCGCTGTCGGACAAAAACTCACATCTGCAGAACGTTTGAGAAATCAGCTTTGTGGAGCAGAGCAACAGTCGAGTCACAACATGGGGCTTGAATAGCTGTAATTACTTTTGTCTCGTCAGACATCAAAGTCGATGATCACAAAAGCTGCCACTCCAATTAGCAATGTGAGAAATGTCACATCGGAGGGTACAAGGTTTTCAGGCTGCCGCGGTTACATAACAGGTGTGTTAGTGTGTGTGTGTGTGTGTGTGTGTGTGTTTGAAATATGACAGCAGACGCCCCCCCTCAGAGCCAGACTCACCGTCTCACTGTCAACATGTCACCCAGATGACGCCACCTGTCTGTGTGTGTCTGTTTGTTCGTACAGGTGATGTTTGGGTGGAGAGTGATAAAAAAAACATTTCCCCCGTTTGGAGTGAAAGAATCAGTTAGTGAAGAGAAGACAGAAGTGCCACCGGTGGAATTAGTAGCAACCACAAGACGATTCAAGATTGTTTTGTTATACTACTGTTATCAAGGTTGAGAATGAACTTTTGTGCTCATTAAAGCAGTGGCCTAATGAAGATGCAGACATTTTAATGAAGATCTGACCACCAGTCAGTCACCCACCTCTAATAACATGAATCAAAGTGAAGCCTGACTTTGTTTTAACAACCTGCGGCCCGAAACAAGTTGCAATCAAAATAACAAAGATGGATGAGCATGCAAGACCCCTTCAGAAACGTATCTGCAAACTGCAAGTGACGGTCATTTGCAATCTGTGCAAGCTGTGCTCATAAATCCTTAGGTCTTACTTAGCGGTTTTGGCCATCACATTAAAACTACCCATAAACATGAGCAACACAAGAATTCAATACAGTTTTAAATGCCCTGTCATTACCATACCTTAGAACTGAAAACAGAGCCAAAATCAACACGGCTGGCTTCACAGGCACAGTAATGTCTCACGTTTTACTAGCACTTGTACACATGACTGCGAGCTGAAAGGTCTTTTTAGGCTTTGTGGCTATTGTCTAGACTCCGCAGTATCAGGGTGGCCACCTTGCCTAAAATAAGGTCTTCACTAACGGCAGAAGAAGTTATTATACTTTTAGGATATATAACATGAAACTCTTAGGGAAAACAACTATATCATACAGCAATTGCGAAATATGTAATATGTGAGGAGATGTTTTAAACAGTCATTTAGTGACTGGATAGATCAGATGTGAAGTGTCAGCATCTGTCTGATTCATCTCAGCAGGTGACAATTACTGATCATTCACATTTTAAGTTCACTTTTCAATGATTGATCAGAGCAGACTTGCAGTGCTGGGGGAAAAAGAAAATCGTTTGAGTGTTTCCAGCTTGATATAAGTATATGCAAATAGTTAAATAAGTCTCAATCAGATGGGAATGTGTGAGGAAACAATTGGCACAACTTCCTGGTGGAAACCCTGCAATGCAAGGGACGACTAAAGCAAACAGTTTACAACCTTTTTTTCTGACTACTCATTATGCTTGCTCTCCCAATATGACAGTTTCTCAAATCTCATCCATGAAATTATTATTAACATATTTAAGCAAAATTAATTTTCTGGCAAGAGCTTCATACTAAATTGCTAACCCATTTAAAACAGTTAAAATAGTATGTTTTGTGGAGTATTGCACTTTAAAATCCAGCAGGACCAACGCTTAACAAAACAGGGGGAGGAGTCAAGCAGACAGCATAACGTCATCATCATGTTAAAGCAACATAACACCCAAAAAATAATTTGTGCGTCTTCAGCAGCTGACGTCATCCATCAAACTGCCTGACTCTCCTCTAATCCTAACAGGAAACCCCTGGATGCTGCTTCAACATACAACAGTTGCAGAGAGTATGTGTGTGTGTGTGTGTGTGTGTGTGTGTGTGTATGGTTGGAAGGGTGAGGATAAGTGATTTTAGTTCAAGGGGCTTTGGGGCTCAACCAACACATGTCACTCAGGCAGCTGCAGCTCAGCAGGGATCCAGAAATCTGCAGAATGTCTGATGGTCTAACGGGGTTTACATACACATATGTACACACTTAAACACACGCACAACGGTGCATGCTTTTCCTCCACACACACACAAACACACACACAGCATCCTCCTTGTGCCACAGTCTTTATTCCCTATGTGGATGTAGCTGATTTCTTCTGGAATTTGCATATGTGTAAAGTCGACGCTGCAGTGGTGCGTGTTCGCTTTCAGACTAAACAGTAACTAAACGCTAGCTGCTTGTCATGTGCATGTGAGTAATCTGTTAAACCCAGCTCAGTCAACAGAGGGCACTCTCACCCCTCCGTCTGCATCCACTTTCTCCTACCTTACACACACACACAATAACACACTCACACACACACTGATTCCCTTTTCTCCCCCAAGCTTTCCTTCCTCAGCTTTAGTTCTCCATTTTCTCTAGTTTCATTTTATTGTTTACTGAGGTATTGACTGCATTTTTAAGTAAACAGTTTTTACACGTTGATTGTTCTGTTAGCCAATATTTGTTAGGAGTTTAATATGAATGTAGCGCACATTTTTCAAAGGCAGACAGCTTCATTTTGTTGACACTAGCATTTAGTAATTGGCTTTATTCGTACAGGTAGCGATGAGGGACAATCTCGACATGTTTAGTGTTGTTTACGGGCTATAAATAGCAGTGCATTAGCTGGTGGCGGGGAGCTGTTGTGATGGCTGGGTGGCCTGGCTGCTCGGCTGTTTGCACTGCTGCCATTAGGAGCACTTTGTGAGAGAAATGTCTGCTACACCAGTGTTTGTCTGCTTCCACTTGATGGTACGACTTGCTTCGTGTGTGTGGTTGCCTCTATATATCCTGCGTCATGTTTACAACTGGGAGTACATTCCGCAGCCAAAATTTACTGTCTGGTGGCTATCACACAACCAATCGCAAAATGTGTGTGTGTGTGTGTGTGTGTGTGTGATCAAGTGTTATCAAGTGCTCCCAGTTTCCCCCCGTTATCATTTCTCTCCAAACTGTCTTTCCTCCTATTTATCCATTGTGGCTTAGAGGATCCTTCTCCCTTTCCCCCCTTTCACTCATCTTCTCCCTCTCTCTTTTCTCTCTCGCTCCACAGTCCTAATTACCCACACTCCTCAGAGTGGCCCCTCCTTTAGAGCCTTTGAAGTTATTTCAGCGCAAATTCTACTTAGCTACACTGCAGACAAAACAAGTAAGGGCTGCGTTTGAGGGCCTCTGGAAAACTGTGTGTGTGTGTGTGTGTGTGTGTGTGTGCGCGCGTGTTTCCTTTTGTTGATTGAATCACCAGTGTCTCCTGTTTCATGTGTGTTTATATATAACTGAATGTGTATACAAGAGAAACCATCAGAGCGAGTTTCTCTGTGTTTGTTTGTTGGGTGAATTAGGATAAAATGAGATTGTATCTGTATATCTGTGCGTATGTATGTTTCGCATATGGTTTGTTTGTGTGTGTGTGCATGTGTGTGTGTGTGTGTGTAATTCTAAGGGCCATGCATGAATACAGGCCTTCTGAGTGCTTGCTGAATGACTGCCTGTCACGGTTGTGTTGGAGTGAATGGCCAAAGTAGAGCTGCATAAAGCCAAGTGCTGTCTCTCTGTAATTATCAGAAGTTGGTCCCAACACGGTCCCACTTACACACACTAATACACATGCAAACTAATAAGTGTGCATATGCTTGAAAATGCAAGAACACAGGCAATAATGCCCACTCTTGTACACTTACACATTCCTTCTTGCATGCACACAAATAAAGTGGAACAGAAGATTCAAGCTTCCGAGTGGGTGTTTCATATTCAACCAGCATCAGTGTTACCAACTTAGCAACTTTCCTGCTAAATTTGGCAACTTTTTGGAAATACCTTAACTCCTCCCCCTTAAGGGGAGTTGACCAATCATCAGCTAGACAGTAGGGATGTGCGATACCACTATTTTTCTTTCCGATCCGATACCAAGTAATACCAAGCCTAATATCCCGATACCGATACTTTTTTCTTGGTGAATGAATCAACAGTATTCTAAATCAGGAAATATTTTTATGATTATTTTTATATATATTTTTGTGATTGTCACTGTTAACTAGTTAATAATGTGCATGTTAAAACCCAGGAAAGATTTTAAGTCAAGTTTTTAGACAAGAAATATTTGTATTACTGTAATGTAATGTAACTATGAACAATGCATTGAACATCATGAACACATTTTTTAAATAAACAAAAAAGTGCACAAAATTATTAAAGAAGAACAAATGTTTCACAGAAATGTGAATCAACTGTGAATGTACCAATGACAAATTACTAATCCACATAGTTTCACAGGTGAACTCCTTCTTCTTCTCCTTTGGGTTTTGTTTTTTCCAATTGATTTAACTATCTAAGTTGTATATTTTTCTCAAAAGGGAGTTTATTCCAGAGTCTGGATCCTCTTTATTCTTGACACTACATGAAAAGTTTGAAGTAGATTTAGATTCATATTAATGAGACAACAACAGCTTGGAAAATATGAGGTAGTTGGAAAAAGATAAGTTCAGCTTGACTTTATGAAACTTTCATTTAAAAACAAATCTTGTGTAAACAGTTGCATTATAACATTGTGCATAACATAATCAAGCATCAACTATCTATTTTTTGAGGAGGCTTTAGTGGCCGGTACTTTCCAGTTAAAATAGTTGGCAACACTGACTGGTATTACCAGCAAGCTATTAACTAACAAGCTTTCAATTGGAACATGGAAGCTAGTTTTTTGTTTCTTTTTGTTAATACATTTTTGACCAAATATAAAGTCAAACATCAAGGATATACACACAGATTTCTTAGCAAAAATGAATTTTAACATGATTTTGACTTTAAACACACGGGTAGGAAGTAGGGTAGTATCCCGGTGCCATGCTGCTGTGTGTGAAAGTGATACATATGTCACATGTAAGTGTCTAGTTTCTGTGACTGAAATGCATGGCCGAGAATGTTCTCCTCTTCTACTTGCACTCATCGCCAGCAACGCCCAGCTTTGGGTGTTAATTATTTCCCAAAGTGTTTTGTCTCTAGACCGCCTGGCAGAGGGAAACTCCAGGGAAGCGGAAGGGTAACAACTCTTGTACACTGCAGAGAGAGGGGAGAGACGAGGGTGTTGAGGATGAGAGCGACACTGCGAGAGAACGGGGGAGAAGTTGTGAAACAAAGGCAAAAGCTAAGAGGAAAAAAATAATATGTGACCCACAAGCTGTGAGGAGACTGAATGTCACCAATGGGAGAGGTAAAAGAGTAGGAGAATGGCAGGGGGACGCTGGATTTACGAGACAAGTGCAGAGACATGGGGGGAGTATCCAATATTTCCCCTCTGACTCAGCCCCCGCCACAAACCAAACTCAAATGAGAAACACAAACACTTGCACTGAGGCCAAGAGGCTGTACAATGGCACTTGCTTTGTAATCCTGAAACTATTTCAGGCTTTTTTTCCTCTCCGGTGTTGCCTCCACGAGTGTACTTACAGTAAGCTTGCACACAGTGTCCTCTGAAAGAATGACTTTGGTCAGGAGTGATTGAAGAGGACGTTGTGGCTCACCACAGTAGATTACTGCAAAATGGCTCAGTCCGGGGTTGTACTGGGTGTGATGATGGGCTGCGACCCACCACTGTGTATTGCCACACAGTTGGCCTCCTCCAGCTGTTGGTGTAGGACGTCCTGACATGCCCCCCTGCTGAGCATAGCAACATATGGAGGCATGAGTATACGTAGAGAGACACGTTCATGTGTGCACACACACATGCAGCTCCACCCTCGGAGGCATGCAAAAGCATTCAACTGATTATCATTCTCTTTCACACCCACTTAGGCCCATATGTAACCCACATTTCTAAGTTGGGAAGTTGGTTCTGAGCCATGCTACGACATGCTGACTCCCTTATGCATCACAAACTTATAGTCTGCCTGTAACAGGATACAGATCTGGACAGGAAGAGTGATGGAGTTCTGCATAAGTGCCAGAAAAGGTGCAACACATGGGAGGAGTTGAGGCCACGGCAAGACACACTGTCTACTTGTTCAGCCAGCGGTCATTTCAGCTCACTCTTGGCTCAGGCTGTCAGATTTGGTCATGTCTCCATGGCAGCCAAAAGATTGGAGCCAGGTAAGTGATAAGGGTGTTATATGTCTCACAGAAAATACCACTGACATTGTTAAAGAAATACTTAGAGTTATTAAACTACTCCATATGAGAGTTGGATTGACATATCACATCAATAAATCAGACCAAAATTGGTCTTTTATGAAAAATCCAATATGTAGCAGTCAGTTTAGATGTGATCATGGTTCTTTCCATTTTTGTATTTCACAGCTTCAGGAGTGTAAAAGAGTTCTTTCCAGTAGAAGTTTTGGTCTGGTGTTCACAGACAGACGATCTTGTCTGTTTCCAGTGTTCATTCAGGCTTTTGTCCAGAGCCTCTGCTGTTTCACTGATGTAGTGTTCCCCACAGCTGTTGCATGTGATGTTTTAGTGGTGGTTAGGGTTAACGAGATAGTTATTAAAGGAATAAACATTTGGGTAAGTATGGTTATTCGCTTTCTTGCTGAGAATTAGATGAGAAGATTGATTCCACGCTCATGACTGAACAGAAAACATGCTACAGCTAGCAGCCAGTTAGCTTGCCTTAGTTTGCCCAACGTTTACAGAATCTGCCTACCAGCCATCCATAATGTCTGCTTATTAACACGTTATCTTGTTTATCTGGTCTGATGTCCAGTTGTTGTTGCTGCAGGTTGTAGCTTCATAATCATCCTACAGATATGGGAGGCGTATCAAGGCTTCAAGGCTTTTTAGAGGAAAAATGGCCACATTTAAGGATGAATTTAAGTAAAATTACTTTATTACGAATATATTTTTACATGAGTCATTCCATAAAACGCTCACTTGTTTGCATAGCTTCTCTCATTTATGATACATGCGTAACCAGGAACAGACTTCTCAGGGTTTCTGAGGTGATTCCTGAGGAGAGTTTGCAAGGCTGATAGCATCTTAACTGCAACATTTCATCTTTAACGACACTTAATTTGCTCAGTATGTCTGAGAGCTTCAAGTTGTGCACCTCCCAGGCCTTGTGTATGGTGTGTGTCAAGATGGAACAGATAGAGGGGGGTGAAATGTGTAGTGATAGCCCAGAATATATGACGTGTTAAAGGAACATTTACGCTCTACTTATCTTTCCTCTCTGTCCATATCTCTGTCTGCTGCTCTGTAACAGACAGCTGAGGATGAGACTCAGCATGTCAAACAGAATCACATTTGCACAAATTCACTGACGAACACTCTCACAAAGCACTACTTTCTTAGACAGGAGATGCAGCGAAAACAGAAACTCTTGCGTGCATGTGGACAAACACAGACTCACAGCGCAGTAAAACACTGCTTTAAATGCATATGGACACACACTGTCTCGTCTCCTATACCATTGTGCCAACAGCTTCCCTTAAATTTGTCTGCGGGCCTTTGGTTCTGCGATGAGCAAATGTCTCTTACTGACAGTGTATTCATCAGCTAACTCTTCCCCCACCATGACTGCACACAATGGGGTGAGACACCCACAAAAAAGAAGAGGAGGACTCACTTTGAGGTTCATCTACAGCTCCAGTTTATGGCAGTCGAAAAAAAAGTAATATGTAAGTGAATCTAATCTTTGAGGGCGAGCAGTGAAGGCGCAGCGAGTTTCTTTTCCCACCTCTCCTTCCCGCTCCCTCTGTTAAATATGCAGATACAGCAGTGCATGAGGCTGCTCACGGGTTTGTTGCAAGAATTGGGTCAGTGGTGACGTCACAGTGTTTTAAAGCGAGGCAGGGTTTCTTTAGAAACTCCCAAAGAGGGTCTGGCACTTCTGGCAGAGAGAAAAACTGTCTGCAACTGAATTGTGGTCCTCAATCAAGGAGATTTTATGTTGATTTTATAGAGCAGGGCTGTCTACGTTTAGAGGAGGGGGTTTCAAAGTCTGTTACTCCCGACAAAACTTGAATATGAATTTGAATATGATTTCTTCACTCTTATTTTTGAACTGAAAATTGTCAGTTATGGCTACAACTTAGCAGTGTTTTGCCTATATTGTGTACATATTGGCAAACTGGCACCATTAAAAATGTGCCAAATTAGATATTAGTAGTTCCTGTTTGTAATATGCCCATGGAAAACTGAAAAACCTGATGATTCTTAGGCAAATTAGTTTTGAGTTTTGTCACAAAATGCAGCAATCGGGCACAAAGTGTTTTAAATTACCGTAACTGACTCAATGAGCTGAGCTTGATAAGTGGGTGAGTCGCCACGCCAAACTACAATAAAGAAATTCCATTTGTTTTTAGAACACCTTCTCTTTTCCCATCACACAGCAAAGGAGGCGCGGACAGTGAGACGTCCATTATTATTAGAATTCTTTTTATTATTTACCCATTAATTAGTTATGCTCTGTAAGTGCTTTGCAGTTCTTACACTCTATTAGTTTTGAAGTGATGATAATATACAGTTGGACTGGCATGCCACTGGTATTTGAACTCCTGAAACCAGTTGTTCCTCGGTTCGCAGATGACGGATGTCACCTTTAACACATATATTTTCACGCACCATTTATCGAAAAGAATACAAGTGGAACCCCTAACGATGCCAGATGCACACAGTGTAAAGTGCTGTAAAATGTATAAATAAATGAAAAATTAGGCATGAAGTCTTCGTGGCAAATATTTAAATTAAAATGTTTTCAGATCCAAAATAACACCATTGTGCTCAAAAGTAAAACAGAGCAGTCAGATGCTCCTGTGAATCATCTGACTTTCTGTTGCTTGCTGGGAGCAATACAACTCAAGGGTTGACCTGAGAAACACTTTAAGAAAAAGTCTTTCCTGGTTATCTGTCAGTTACTAACAGAATGCTGCAAAGGGGAAAGCGCCGTTATTCCGCCGTTCAGTGGAAAGTTTCCAAGAACAAAAATCTCACCGTGTTTTGTCATCACCCGCCTCCGGCCGTGTAGCTAAACACAGCACAGCTTTACAGCTCACTCCCCTGCCTAGCGCCTGCGAGCTCTGCTGTAGCCGCATGAATTATGGATCTCAGAAATATTCCTGACTAATATACGCTGAGGCTCTGGACGCTTCAGAACCGACCTGAGGACAACCAGATGGTCCAGTTGTAGCCCAGCCAACCTAAACAGGACTCCTCCGGACAGAACAAACCCAGAAAAATATATAAATAAATATCCATCACGACCTCCTGTAGGTCACTGCTCTGGAGAATAAATAGAATGCTATTTTCTTTTCTCCACTTTCTTTCTGTCACTCTTCCCTTTCTAAGAATCTTTATAGCTTCTTTTTAAAATCTGTTATTCATTTCTTTGCTCCTTGTATCATCTGCTGCTAATCTTTCCTGTCCTTCTTTAATCTCATTGCACTTTCCCTTCCTCTTCTTTGTCATCATTCATACACCCTCTTCCTCTCCCCCTTTCTGCTCCCCAGCTGTGTTGTCTTCCATTTTAGGTCCAGGGCTGGCTACCTGGTTCCTGGCTGACATTTCACACTGCTTAGTGTGTCTCTCATGGCCCCTGATAGGCGTCCTTCAAATCCTTAGCGCCCTCACCCTCAGCATTTTATGAAATTTCAGAGTGGAATCAAAGAAAACTGACATCTAAAGCTGAAGTGACAAAGATTTCTCTCCCCTTTTCAAGCTCTTCCTATTGAGCAGTGGGTGGCACTCACTCCTGGCCAGGTGGTAGTGATGGGTGGTGAAATGGTGGTGGTGTGTGTGTGTGTGTGGGGGGGGTGCATTGGCCTTGCATGGCTGCTTTGTCTCTGTGATTATTTGATATCTGGCCTGAACGTGCAGCCAGGATGAAAGAGACATAAAGACAGAGTGGAAAGAGAGTGAAAGACGAGACGGGTATGTTTATTTCATGTTTGGCTGAATATACAATGGGTGTAAAAAAGTGCAAGAGAGACAGGAAGATGGCAAGAAAGCAAAAAGGAAAATGAAAGACAGAGGCTCCGCTCAGGATGTCAAAACAGAAGTGTTTGAATGATTTGCAGAGTGAAAGAGAATGCAGGATCTAATTTTCTCCATCAATCTGAACATAATGACTTCATATTTCTCACTTGGCGAGCCGGCTCATAAACGAGCCGGGAAAAAAATAAACATGTTAAACCGATTCTAAAACGACGAGGGCCTCTTGTCTTCCCTCTTTGAAATCCACTCTGCTCGGGAATAATTAAGGCGGCTTACGGCTGAGTACAAAGGCAGAATATTGTTGAGTGGTATTGTGCTGTTGTGTGTGTGTGTGTATGAGAGAGAGAGAGAGGCCATGGCACCTGCGTGATATTCCAAAAACACAGGCAGTGTTTGCATGTGAATGTTGTGTAGGTGTGTGTGTATTATCTGTCCATTGTGTGTGCACCTTAGTGTGTGTTTTTTTGTTTTTTTTGCATAATTCTCGTTCATGTGTGAGACTGTGTGTGTGTGTGTGTGTGTGTGTGTGTGTGTGAGAGAGAGAGAGAGAGAGAGGGAGAGAAAGAGTGCATCTCTGGCTGAGAGCATTAGCAGCGAGCCTGTTCTCTGTATCTCAATGAGGGGATTAGAGGACTATTCATTAGACAGGCTTTGATAGGTGACTGGCCGAGTCCATCCACTGCGGCTGCTCGCGTACTGCCAGACAGAGAGGCCAGGGGGTAATGGAGGAAGCCCGGTCTCTTGTCTCTCTCTGTCTTCATCCTCCTTTTGTCTCTGGCAGCTCTGTCTCGTCCCTTTCAACATCTTTGGGAAGAGAATTAAAAAATATATAATGATGCAGTCAAACCCTGCAGCCTTTCTTTGGAGAAGTGAGTATACATATCTATTTGTAGAATATAGTTTACCACTTTTTCAACTTCATATACATCTTTATTACGTACTCCACATTTTGCATACATGTTTTGACTCTGTTAAGTACTTGACAACATGCAGTAAGAGAATTGTTCACTGTAAATTGCATCACGACATGCTATTGCATTGGATATTAAACAGGGTTTAACAGTTGTGTAGGCTGAAATAACACCTCATCAGTGCGTCGTTGTTGGTGGATAGTGTCAAAGCCTGTAGCTGATGATTTGTTATGAAGTTATCGTTTCAGTTCTTGTAGACCTTTTTTTAAAAAATACTTTTGGATACTGTAGACACACTAGGGTAACACCTTAGTCCCATTGTTTCCTGTAATGTCCTTAAAAGGAAGGAACTGGACAGCAGATCAGCAACATGCAAAAATGCACAATTTATCTACAGGCGAGCGTACAACACATATACATACATGCAAGTTTCCATAATAATAAACAGTGAGGTCTAAGCAGGCCACAGAAAGACATTCACTTTTTGGGGTTGTTATTTTGACTTTGCACCATTTTATAGTCTGCATCCCACATACTAACGGTTCTCAAACTGAGGGTCAGGACCATGGATCATTTTGCCTTTTCAGACTTCTAAAACTATAAATCAACTCAGTGACATGTGCAACCACAGTGGGTCACAAGCCCAAAAGGGGCATATTGCCATACAGCATAAAACACTGGTTTGGTCCTTTAAATCTTTCCATAAAATATTATGAACATGAACGTGTTTTTGATGGTTGATGTTTACCTTTTGATTATCACCAGCTCAGGATCTACTACTTATACAAAGAAGATATGCACAATATAAAGAGGAAAGAAGAACTATTAAAATGACTGACTTCAGAAGGGCAGGAGGTGAGGTGGCTGCAGTTTTCTCTGCTGTCATTTTTCACATCCCTCCGTGTTCAATCTGATGGAAAGCATCACTGCAGAAAAATGCCGATTTAGAAACACCCCCATCTGTCAGCGTTGGATGTTGTTTTTGACAAGCCATAGGCTTTGAATGCAGCATGGAGCATCGGTGAGGCAAATGGAAAGATAACATTTACCTGAGTAAGCCCGTGCTCGCCATTGATGGTGACATACAGATTTCATATCCCTACAAAAAAATCCCCCCTGAAGTTGGCTGAAAGCACACACTCTTTTCAAAAGATGATAAGAAAAGACAACTTCATGTGTGGAAGAGTAAAGAAAGTGACAAGTTTGTGTGTGTGTGTGTGTGTGTGTGTGTGTGCATGGCAAAGAATCTTTTAAAGCAGGCCACAGGGACGGGAACAATATTCATCCTTTCCACTCCCGTCTCCTCCTCCTCATCTCCTTCCTCATCCCCTATTTCTCTTATTTTCTCTGAGGGCTCAAGACTACAGACTCGGGCCATGGGACAAGGAGAGAGTAAGAAAGAAGGAGGGAGGAGATGCTGTCAGTTGATGAACAAGAGGAGAAAGCAAGCGATGAGGAGAGGAGGGAGCTGGGGACTCGTTTTGATCCCTGCCTCTTAATAAATCTGTCAGAGCGAGACAGAAAGAGAGCACGAGAGAGAGAGAGAGAGAGAGATTAAGAGAGAGAAAGATAGGAAGAGAGAGCGAGGGATGGATCCGTCCGCAGAGGTCGTCACAGGTGGTTTGAAGTGCAGATCCATTTCTCCTCCTCCTCCTTGATGTGGCACTCTGCGGATTCTCCCCGCATTCATTTTCCTGTTGTTTTGAACTCCATGTGTATGAATGTGAAGATGAAGGAAAGAGGTGTTTGATTTGTCTTACCTGGTGGGCACACATGTACTCTCAATGTATTTCTCATATTTTTACAAAGCTTTCGCACTTCAGTTGTTCAGTCAGAAAAATCACAATTGATTAAGTCATTTTAACCTACAGGTTTTTGTGACTGACTCAAAAGATTTATACATTGAATTAATTCATATAAATGTATTTGCCTACAATTCCAATGTATTATTAGTCTCTTGGTCTGTTGTTTCCTGTCACATTGAAAAAAACTCCACCATGTTGCCCGGTTGCATATCTCTAATAATAGTCAGAATATTATTTTGAGCCAGTGTATGTTTCAGTCTTGCTGGAAGCCAACCAGACTTGGTTTTTGTGTTTTTGCTCTAAAAACATTCTACCAGCTGTATGCAACTAATCCTGCTATTGATTGGCTCCAGTTTTAAAATCATGAGCGGTCACTTCATCAATTGCAAAAACTTAAAGGGCTACTCCATTGATTGAGCATTGCACTTTCATAAAGTTGGAGGACTTGTGTGAGACAGACTTAAAAAACAATGGTTAAAATCAAAGCAGCCGAAGCTGAAATACCCTGATAGTCCCTAGTATATGGGTCATGCTCCAAAAACACTGGATCCTACATTTCCCATGATGCAACCAACACCACCTTTTTGCAAAACCCTTCCTGGTAAAATCTCTCCAAACCTTTAAGTTTGTAATGAAGGCTTTTTGCACTCATTCATCTTTTTATATTAACAATGGATCCTATGATCTGGCAGTGTAGCTATTTTCAAAATCACGTCATGGTTTCGCTGCACTATTTTGATCCTTTCTCACCACGCTCTCATCGACCTCTTTTCTAACTGAAGCTGGGTGCTGTTTTTGGCGTAAAAGTTTGATAACTTTAATGTAAGCTACCTGTCCAGCATCAAAACAGATATTAAATGAAAGTGAATGTTGGACCAGAAACAGGACACCAATTAAATGCTGATGTTGCTCAGCATCTGCTGGATGTGTAAATAGGCAACCATAGCTTATGTTAATGTTGTGTTTACAGCTTGTCCCTAGTCCTTGTCCCAAGTGGACAAAAATATCAAGTAGCTCTGCTTTTGAAAATGTTGTCCAATTTAGTCCCCAAGCCAGTCTGAGATAACCTTTGATGGGGGCAGTTTTCAGGCCTGACGACGCTTCAGAAAGAAAGTTCAACTTTCACCTTTAAAGTCAGCACTAATGGTGAGTTATTGTTCTTGAGCTCAATGATTACTGGCTTCTCATTTTAATCAGACATCAAATCAGTGGGCCACTGCAAAATTAGACCAATTTGTTGACATAAAAGCTTTTCATGTAACACCCGATAATGTGCTACTTTTTAATCACCTTGCACCACAGGTCATCGAATCAAGTAAAATGGCATTATTTCCAATTAACAAATGCAAATGCCCACACCATAATTGAATAGTTAATTACCTCCACGCGTAAATGAAGACTTTATATGTAATCCTGATCAAAGCAACAAGTCATCACTCATTTTACGCCACAATCCATATGCTATTTTTTAAATAATCGCTCTAATTGCATCACATGTGAGCCTTTATTCTCCTACTGCACCATGTGTGACAAATGTTAAGAAGTGTCTCTGTGTTTAAGTGTCTTGCACAAAGTGTGAGATAATGCTCCTCTTCATGTAGCCTCCACTATCACAGATACTTGTGTGTGTGTATGATCTGCCAGTGCACTCTCTCTGCGTCTCTCTTCTGTGCGCGCCATCATTAGATTTATGCTCTCCTTCACCCCTCCAACTCTGTCTCCTCTTTATCTTTTCTCTCTTCTTCTTTGCCCACCTTGGCCACCTCATTCTGCTTTTCCTCCTTACACACAAAAACACGCAAATGTGTAATATCAATATACAGTATGTTCTAGCTCCCACAGCTGCATGTATCGCTATGTAAAACCACACAAAAACATCAAGCACAAATAAACTCAACAGAGAACCTATAAAAATACATGCTGTGGCCAGTAAAACACACATATTCACACACAGACTACATGTATATTTATTCTGTTTCATCTATGAATTGTCTTTATTATTGTTTCATATCACTGCTAGTTTATGGTCTCTGTGATACCAGGACTCCCAGTTGGAAAGTAAACACTACATGCAATGGATGTGTGTGTGTGTGTGTGTGAGGTCACGTGTGTGTGTGTGTCTTGTTATGGCACTTCCCGTTGGCAGGCCATATAACTCAGGTTAATGTTATCTTATTTCACACAGCTCTGAGGCAACCTCAGGGAGTAGATCATTTGGAGCGCTCTTATTACTTTTCATTAGGCTAATGTGACGGGTGGGGGGGATTTACAGCAAGGAAGGAGGGCACACACACGCACACGCATGCTGTGACACACTTTGCCGCAGCCCTCATATCTGCGCGTGGGTGTTAGTAGTCCGTGTTATCTCCTTTGCAGCTTCAGATAACAATGAACACGCTAACTTCTCACCCACTGCTGAAATGTCACGAGCAGGCTATGGGCACATAAATAACTCCTTGAACTTATTGATCAGGAACTGTGTAGGTTACACCAGGGAAGCAGGACATAGATTCAAACCACTGCCTGGGGGATTGTGGGTATGACCCTTGACCCAGGGGGTTGTTGAAGCCAGGCAGTGTGTGTCGACTTCACCAACAAGTGAGGAAAGGAAATGAGGGCAGTCGTGAGCGGCTGAATGTCTCCCACTCTTTCGTGTATATTCTGGTATTTACTTTACTTTGGGCCAAAGGTCACCACGGGAACAGACAGATGAAGAAAAGACAGCAAGGTGATGACATGTGAAGCTGTGACTTGAGCTTAGTTTTACATTAGATTATGGTTGAGTTTAGTTTACTTCAGGCGAAGAATTAATGTGAGCCATATAGAGGGGAAGGGGAAGATGGAGTTGTCAAGTGGAAAAAGCTGTTTCAAAGTTTTGTTTGAAAGATCTCATCAGTGTCCCTGAGTTAACAACACTACAGCTTTATGATATAGTTTATATACATG
The DNA here is from genome assembly GCA_036023655.1 of Nannoperca australis. NCBI lineage: Eukaryota > Metazoa > Chordata > Actinopteri > Centrarchiformes > Percichthyidae > Nannoperca > Nannoperca australis. The sequence continues at coordinate 7,308 of JAVQJD010047262.1, read as the reverse complement.
TATAGCTTGAGGCTTGAGATTTGAAATTCTATGTAGTGTCCTTGTTTATAGCATTAACTCTTTAGCCAGTAGCTACACATTGGATGTTCAGTAAAACACAGAACAAACACAGAACAGGGAGTGAGGGAAGTATCATGTGCCACAGACAATGTGCACCCAGTTTACAAAAAGCTGTTGCACGAGTGCAAAGTCAGGTCGTCCTCCAGCCTTTCACATTGCAAAACACCTGTCCAGATGTGTTAATCAATCACAGCAACATGAAGCAGAAAGAGTTCAGTGAACAATATGCATCCAGTGCGTTTTGGAGTCTGTTTTCTGTATTACACTTCCACATTTCAGAAATTAGGAGGGGAACCCCTTGAACATTTTCTGGGAATTTGGACGTTTTATGTGTAGTTTTAAAAAAGTCACAAAGTCTCACACAAATAATGTTATTCCTGGCAGAGCAGAAACAGGTTTGAGAAAGACAAACATTAGTTGAACATATAAAATATGAAAAATCCCAATATACTCACTTACTTACTCACTGTCTGTTTAGTCAGAACTTTCGGAGAGGGGACGTGGGTGAACTGTTATGATGCCCTCAGTTGACATTGCTGTGGAGAAAAATGCTGAATTCATTGAATTGACCAGGGTGAACTGATTTAATGTCTGAATGTTTTATCAGGTTTGTAGAGAGTGTACCCTCTGCTCACCCTGAGCAGCGTACACAACTGCATTTTATGCTCAGTAATTGGATGTTTTTTTTATGGAAAAGCTACATGGGAGATGTAGCTGAGTTGTTTTATGTACACAGGCTTGTTTTTTTATTATCAAAGAACCAGATAATTTCTAACACTGTTGCTTATGGTTTACCTTGATGATTCAACAAGCAGAGTATCACAGACACCCAAGTCTTGCAAGTGCTCTGACTGCACTCCTATGTTGTTTATGCAGAAAACGCACACACACACACACACAGACAGGGGTTATTGTAGCCACAGTGGATGTCTGGTGCTTGGCCTCTGCATGGAACCATGAAACTCACTTCCACTCTGCATTTCTCCTTTTGTGGAAGTTTCCCTTCACCTATTGGGTGGTCAGTAACATCACTAGGCTCACGCTAAGATTCTTTCCCTTTCAGATTCTGCTGATAGGGAAACAATATTTCAGTTTCAGGCTCTGCTAACGACTGACCCCTTTCTCTCTCTCTGCTTTCTTTGACTTTGTCTCCTATCCAGTGTCACTCGGTCTCCGTCCTCCTCTCCATCTGTTGTCCAGACATTGAGGCCACTGACGTTTGTTTTCATCTTTTCTTTTCTTCTCCCCCTTACAGTAAACACCTGCACACACCCCAAATGGAAAAACATGATGAATAGCACTGTTGAAAGAGTGGTGAGAGCCCTGAAGAGCTCCTCTTCACGTGCACAAATACTGACTGTGTATGTGTGTGTGTGTGTGTGTGTGTGTGTATAGGGGCCAGGATGGTAAGCATGACCTTCATTTACGATGAGTCATGTTAGAGTATTCTATTTTTTGTGGTAACAAAGTTAAAATTTTTGTAATCCATCAAGAGCTCCTGATGGATAAAATCTTATAATTGTAGTCATATTGCTCCATTTTGTTCTGTGGCTTTAAAAAGTAAAGAGGGAAAATCCCACAATATATCATCAGACAAAATGTTAGTCATTTATTATTACTTTTAATAAACAGCAAGCCCGTAACCCAACCGCTTATTTAACAAAACCATGCAAATGTTTTTGCATGTTTCAGCCCATTAAGTACAAATCGCTTATGTTTTACATTCCTGCTGACTGTTTTCCAAAGCATACAATGCATTTTTAGATTGATTTCCCACCCTCCAGGCAGCTGCTGCATTCCATTCATTTCAATATGAAAATCAACTTGGAGAGACTTGAAACTTGCTTGAAAAAGGTAATCCATCATGGCAAAACATGTCTTGCCTTTACTTTTTTTTTGGCAAAGTCACTTTATTGTTGTGTTGAGCTACAGTCAAAAACAAGGACTGTAACTTTTTTATTTTTAAAATTATTTTTGCCTTTTTTTAATTAGTGACCGCTGAAGAGAGAAACAGAAAAGGCAGGAATGACCCAAAGGGCTCAATTGGAATTGAACCCTAGATGCCGTTAGTTTATGGAATTTGGAGACCTCACGTGATGGGCTCTTCTTTCAGGGACGACAGTATGACAAGCACAAGTGTAAATAATAAAACAAATGATTAGCTGCATCAGTTTCAGGGTCCTGGTACTGTGCATGCTGGCTTACTGTCACACTGTCCCAGGTTACTAGGACACTTGAATACAACAGAGTCATCGTTCATGTTATCAGTAACACCTGTGCTTTTGACATGTCAAATGATGTGCTTTGTCTCCAGTGTAGCTCCTCCCCTGAGCAGAGGTCTGATCAGCTTGAGGAACTATAAACACTTATGTCAATGTGCCTTTAACCCAGTAAATGCTGTCCTTAATCCATCTAATAAATGTTCACCAGCACTGCAGCCTCTTGAAATGATCATCTCATATATTGCCTCATACATTTTTTATTACTTACCCTTTTGAACTGTAAATGGGGGAAAGATAAAGAAAAAATAAATCTGACATAGATCCTGAGCTAAGGATTTAGGGTAGATTTGTGGAATCAAACCAGAAACCTTGCATTTAATAAATGTCTTACATGACCTGAGCCAGGAAATCTTCAGTGCGGTCTTAATACATAGGTAAAGCATTGACAAAGCAGTTAAGCGGAATCCGCTGAAAATCATGAATCAGCAGCTCCCAGGCAAATACATGTTAAGCCTGACACATTCACGCCAACCGCCCTGCAGCCATAAAGACCACTGCGGTGAATGAAGAATCTCTCACATAAAGTATGAGCTGTATTTGGGCCTGGGCGTGCCGAGTCACCTCGGTTAATGTTCCAATAGATGGACCCGGAGCTCTTATTTTGGCAGCGAGCTCTCAGAGCAGTCACTGATATGATATACAGCAGCTCTTAATACACTCACTGGCTCTCAAATATGTAATGGAGCAAATTAATGCAGTAGCCTCAGACAGAGACACCCAGAATTGAAAACCAATTTAATCAACCTTTGTCTATCTCTGTCATTTTTTCTCCCCTCTCTTTTCCATCAGCTGCCTTCTTTTTTTCTTCTCTTGCTCTTGGCTTTGAGACGGGAAGGATGGGGTGGGGGGTAGGTGTGGACAGGACTTGTATAGCCGGGAAGAGCTCATCCTTAGCTTTGCTGCCTGGAATTCATTGCTGGATCATTTGTTAACTTCCTGCAACATTATGGTAATGCTCTACAATTTTCATCTTTGGCACAAAGTCACTGCAAATGCAGTCCGAATTTTCGACTCATGGTTTTCAATATGTTGTATATCATTATTAATTGGAAAATGTTGAGTTCCACGCTGGATCCAGATTGGATTTTCTTTATCTGAGTCCAAAAAAACGTGATCCGCCTCCTAATAGCCAACCTCTGGAATGGATTAATATTAGTGAGAGATGAGGAGAAATCCTCCATAAATCAACATTTTTCTTCTAATCAGGGACTCACAAGGGAGAAAGGGTCGACTGCTCAATCAGAGGATCAAATGTTTTTTTTGTAGCGACCCAGTGCACATCAGCTGACCCTCAAGGGGAGGCAGGAATGACATGCTGTTTCTCATTCTTCATTCCTCTCTTACTCTGCTTCTAATATTCATCATAATCTCTTTCAAGACTTTTAGTTCTAAACCCCCAGCTGCACTGTTCACCCCTCACTTATTCAGCCCTTACAGGAAACACATCACATTCAAGCTCGATGCCTCTCTAATAGCTTTAGTGGATTGGCATAATCTGGCTAGCCTAGCGTGCTACACGTTAATACTATGTTGTACATCGACCCCAGCGGCGCTGTCGTGTTATTAGTGTGTTGTCATTAGTGTGTTGCTGCCTGCCCTCCATCTGCTGCTCCACCTCCCTGCCTCTCCGGGGTGTTTCTGGGATACAATCCCAGTGACCTCCGTGGCAATGCTGAGCCGCTTAGCATCGCCACCTGATGGCCACGCTCGGCAACGTGACAAATCTGGTTACCTGAAGGACATCCGTGCGTCAGTGCTCTGTGATCTAATCATACACATGCACCCACTCACACAAGACTGGATCTGAGATATGGATGTATTCCAGAATACACACAGACACACACATACAGGGACAAAGGTGCATGAGTTTCAGAGGACATCAATATGCTCACATGCATGCAAGTACACACACACACACACACACACAGGCATGTGCATACACGTATGTTAACGTTCACCCAAAAAGGGAAACTCCACCGATTTTACACATCACTGTCTGTTTACAGTGCTGGGGATTATGACTGCGTATGTGAAACAAGTTGAGGCTCCAGAGGAGCTGTGTGAAGTTGGGTGTGGCTGAAAACACTGTGGTTGTTAGAAAATGAAAAGAAATTAGCTTATTGCACGTACCAGACTAGCCTAACACACCTGAATCTCTGACCGGTTGAGTTGCATTGTGGGTAATGTAGGTGCTCTTTTCTGACAAGGAAGAAGAATGCATGGGATAACAAATACGATATCTGCCTTAATTTGACTCATCTGGAACTTACCGTCACCCATAATAGTTTTCTCCAGTTGTGTATCTGCACAGAACTATAATTGCAGACACACACACACACACACACACACACACACACACACATTACTGATGTAAAATAGATATACACGTTTCTAAGCACACACATGCAAACACACACACCAGAACCACCGCCGCTGTGGTCACTTTGTGTGCCACCTGTAATCTTTCTCATTCTCTTTCAATCATCCGTTCCCACTTTCTTTTTCCACTTGGTTGAATTTTCTGCCTGGCACCAGGGCTTGAAATAGAAAACCAGCAAAAGGCATTAGAAGAGCAATCAAAGCACCTCCCACAATAATCTGTTTATACCCTACCCCCCATCCCCTTATGCTTTTTGGACGTTTTTGTTTCAGTGTCACCTCTTAGTCCCTCTGTGTGGCACCAAAGCTTCCTTCACAGTAAGGGTGTGACTTACCTGAGAAACAGTGACAAAGGAAAACTAAAAGATAGATGATGAGATTAAGGGACAGGAAGCATGAACAGAGTGAGAAAACAAGGGGTAAGAGAAGGGATAAGAAGGATTTCCAAATGGAAATGAGTCTGTAGACAGACTCGGGCTGGAATGTCAAATGGTGTTTGATGGCAGTGAGTTATTTGTCCAGTTCAACCTTCTAGGGTATTAAGAGGATTAAAAACCTAATATTCTTAATATCTTATACACAAATAGAAGATAAAATGAAGGTGAATGGTAAAATGATTATCCAATATGTCAGTTGTAAACATCCATCAGGATTTACAGACCAACCATCTTTACAACTATACTAACTGTAGCTCTGCAGGCACACACTTTTGCTGAGCAATGGGGGAATATTACAGACATTTAAGGTGCGCTCAATTTCAGTTTTATCTCCGAGTAACGTGGATTAAGATAATCTAACACGACCAAGAGACTGCAGCCATGAGGTACTTGGTCTAAGATGGACTAATGTTTACCATGTTCATCATCTAAGTTTAGTATGTGAACATTTGCAAATTAGCACAAAGTTCAACTGAAGTTGATGGGAATGTCATTAGTTTTGCAGGTATTGGGTCATAAACCAAAGTATTGGACAAAGGCCATCACCAAAGCTGTCATGTTACTACAATATATGCTGGCAATACAAATGCAATGTGGTACGCACCCGCCCTCTTTTATCTCAACATGTGTATCAAAAAATCTATTGTAATGAAAAAATTAGATTTTACAATAAGAATTTGTAGTTCTCAATAAGCCAAACTATCCACATGATGGTGTCTCAGGTCTGATGTCATTCACCAAAGAAATAACAACACAATAACATATGAAGACTCATAGCTCTATGACATTACATTTCTAAATTAAGTTTAAAGAAGGACTAATGGGCGATTTCACTTTCCAAAATGTGCCCGTGGAATTCTGGGATGTATTAATTATAGACATGCATACTAATGCTTGTTTCATCAAGAGTTAGCTAGCTAGTGAAGGTTCCTGACAGCCAGTAAGTGAGACACAAATGCAGGTTCCAAAAACGCAAATTGAAACAAACAGCCAAGAAAGAAAAAGAAAAGTTTCTTTAAAAAGACAGAACACTAGTTGTTCCACTGAGCAAGTGGATGCTAGTACCATTCGCCACCCAATACTACTGAATGAATCCTACCTGAAGTAGGTAACGTAGTCATTTATTTGACTTAATAATCAACCTGCGCACTTGTTTTGTGTTCATAAGGCTGACGTTATGCGCAGACAAGATTAACGTTAATGTTGTCAATGTGCGGGTGCGCCGTCACCAATAATGTCAAGGTGTATTGTCACTGATTATCTTTTCATATTTGTTAAGGTGCGCTGTCACTAGTACATTTCATCAGTGTTATTGTGCACCAAATGCTGGTAAAATATGAAAGAGTCTGGTAGATTTCAGACACAAAATAATGATTTATGATTTATAAATCAATTAAAAGATTTGTTCACTGATTTGTTCACGAATAGGCTTTGTAGTTTGTACTTAATTCGTTCAGTGAGTCTTCACTGAATGAAAATAAAAACGGACCAAACCATTAGAGGAAGGGGTGACCAAACGTGTTCAATGTATAAGCATGGGCCTAAGGAGGGTTGTAACCAGGGACAACACTGCAACATGTAAAATATGTACCTAAAATAACAGGGTTTATGTCTTGCTTCTACACAGCCTTTACACGACTCTCCCACTTATGTAAAAACGCAATGCACTCGGCAGGTGATGGATTGACTGATGTCGACAACGTAAACAAACATGGATGGCGCCTTCACCTGATAATGAACTTGCAACAACTGTTATGTCCTTAAAAACATTTTTTTCATCAAGACTTTATATTTGGGCATTATATTGAAACAGGAATCAGAATTCATAACGTATCTCTCACTATATTTTATTTCTACTCAGCTAGCCTACATGAAAAAGACGGTTCCCCCTGGAAGAAATTTTTTTTTTTAAATGTGTAGACAAAGACAAACACGGGACGACAAACTTTATTAGAATCAGAATCAGAATCAGAATCAGAATCCGGTTTATTGCCAAGTATGTATTCACATACGAGGAACTTCTTTTGGTGTGTGGGTGCCAACAAGAGCAATATATACATATACAGAAAAATAAAAAAGATTAAATAAAAGCAAAATAGAAAATATACAATAATAATAAAAGAAGAAGAGCTGTGCAATGAAGCATTTAA
>JAVQJD010047259.1:0-10964 GCA_036023655.1 Nannoperca australis | reverse complement strand
TTCAGTATTTATTAAGCTTTCTGCAGAAAGGACCCGTTGATGTGCACTCAAGGGGTGTCACAGTCAAGAAGGGCCAGGAAGAACCTGGTTACACTGTCTTTATAGGAAGCCAAGTATGTGAAGGTAGCAAAGCCCCAACAAGTCAGCAGTCAGATAAGGAATTCCATAACAGAATGAATTGCCAAGGGTTAGCGAGGACAGACAGAAGGACAGTTTCATGGCAAGAATGCTCAAGAGACAGAGATCAAGTCAGTAGACACAGATTAATGCGGATATAGAGTAAATTTCCATCACACCATCACACAAAGTATTGGAAAAATGTAAATTTTGACCTGATGATGGCACTAGATGGAAAGAAATGGGATCATCAAAGTCATACAATCTATCCTCAGCGGATTATGAATTAGTAACATTTTATGGAAATACATCCAGAATGTGTCTAGATGTCTGGACCAAAGTGAATGGCCAATCAACCGACCAACCAACCGATAGTGTCACTGCTAGAGCCAGCTTAGCTACCTTGATGTATTCATAAATCCAGTCAACAATGTTATCATACAAAATACATTTTGAGATGATTACTGTCATTCATTCAGACATGGCAGACTGGACCCTGAGCAATCATATCTTGCAGTCTCACAAATTTGCACATATAGGCATGCTATGGGTCAAAGTTACAAAACACTTTCTAGGCGAGAGAAATAAATCAAATTAGCTAGTCTTTTATAGGGACATCATGAGGCATCCCAGATGCCATTTGAATTTTCTTTTGTTAAGATAGACTAACAAGGATAAAGCAATTGTAGGGTCTCAATAGTAATTTCTGTTGCAGAAGCCCCAAGTCTGTTGGGTTGGGCCATTAAATGGCTGATATTGTGTAGTGTCCTAAATGCAGTAGAAGCCTGATCTGTCACTGCTCTAAAAGTTGAAATCTAAATCAGGATTTGATGGGAAGCCAATGTAAAGATAACAAAATGGGTGTAATGTGGGACCTTTAAATATACTGACACTCTTGCAGTCTTGCTAAGAATTCACATTATATCGCCTCTTATTTAGGGAGGACATTGACGTATACTATAGGGCATACAAAGTGCTGTTATTGTCCCATTTCTTACCAACAGTCAGCACTGGAGTCTTTTAATCTTGAAGATGATATTTCCATAAACTTAACAATGTGCTTTCAGTTTCAGCCAATGTATAGCCATTAAATGTATGAGGTATTGTAGGATAATCAAGTAAACATCTTGACAATGGCATGGTCAATACAAACATTTTGCATTGGCATAGATAGTGTAAACATGCAGTGTGCTTAGTACAAACATTTCTTTGTCATGTTCATAGAAACAATCTGGGTTATCCTTCAAAACAAATTAGTCAGTACATTTCTACATGAATGTTATTCTTAGAAATGAGGGTTGTCGAACAAGAATGGAAGTGCAAGAACTTGTTGAGTCAATTTATGTTTTTTGTACAAATATATCTAACCTTTGATATATATTTTTCTAAATAATTGGCCAAAAAACATAGTAAACAACCGGTGTAAACAATGCATTATGGAGCACAACCAAAAACCCACCCTCAGGCATTTAAACTCATATTTTGTTTTGTCAAATTTCATTGTGCTTTTTCTTCAATTAACATTCATCCCTTTGTTCCTGGGTAGCCATGACACCACACAGAGGCAAGGAACACCAGCTATCAAGACTAATCTGTATTCAAAAAAGGTAACCTGTAAACCCTTGGAGTCAGATAGCTGAGTCCAAGGAACAATCTCCACATCAATACTCCCAACATTTTACTTTTATTGTTGTATGTGTTGTTTTCACTACATTCTAAGAAGTAGGAAATTAACTTTTTTAATTTACTAATTCACTGCTTCAGTTACTGATTTCATGTATTTGCATACAATTATTCCCAGTCACAGGTTATAATTTAACCATCCATTTTTCACACTAGATTTGCTCTCTGGCAGGAAGCAATGCAGTAACTCTAAGTCATCAAAATATTTTCCACTTATCATTCAGATAAGTTTAATACTAGGTAACTAATGTCAAGTTGAGGCCCAGTTTTTATTATGGATTAATAACAGGATGGGAGAAAATGTAAGTGCTTAATTTAACTGATACAATGTGTATTTGGAAAACCAGAACAGGATTCCAATTGGGAAAACACAAAGTAAATATAATCTCTATAGCAACAAGTGCAAAAATTCAATAATTTTGATGGTGAGGGATTCTACTACATTTCAAGAGTTGAAAAGATTTAATTCTAAAAATAACCTCAACAGACTCTACTACTGTAATAATAGATGGATAGCAGTCAATCAGAGGCTAGATTGAAATGCTGGGTCTATGACTTTAGGGCCTATGGAGGAAATTGCTGAATTTAGGATGCTGGCTTACGCAGAATTCTTGGTGAGGAGCTCATGGAACTGCTGGTGAGAAATTTATGGGAAAGCTTTTGTGAAGATCTAGCACAGATATTAAATAATTATACAACATAGTGATATTTCAGCTCCACAGACAACTTAAGGCCATACTTTACCGCTTGTGGAGGGTGACCGCTCCCACAAGTCACAGAAATGCTTTGATGTTAGGGAAAAAGGCACCGTGTCAATTTTGGTTACAGACTTTTAGATCCTGTGTTGACCAGGTTTTGATTCTGGCAACAGTAGGTTGTTCCAGGAGTAACAGAATAAAACTGGGTGAACATTCTCAGATAGACACATTAGAGGTTCTCAATTGTATTTATAAAGACATGTCGATATAATAGTTTGAAATAGTAGCAACATGGCAGCATTTCTTTAGGGTGTTCTCAAGTTGCTTGTATCATTACTCTGCTGATCGAGCTGGAGTGTGCTATGGTGGAATATTAGAATCAGAAGAATCAGAGATGAAAATGATGGGAAGAAATTAGGCATAGAGGCTTGTTGAATCTTATTGCTTCAGTGAGTTGAATGTTAGATTGTGATGCCTATCACTTTAGCGTGTCTGACCTTATAAAAGATGAGTTTGCCTCCCTTGAGTGATCTCTAATCACTTTAATTGTTTGAGCTGAGAATTACAAATGAGAAGACACAATTAAGAGACCCACTACTTTCTGTATTGAGAATTCCACCTTTAGGTACCCCTAGTCTGTTTAACCAATCTCATCAATGTACATGTCTACCTTCACCTTAACCCAATGAGGATGCACTGTCAGAACCCATTATAGACTCATGATTTACGTTCCATGCCAATGTTCAGTGATAATGCAGGAATTAGTGTTCCCTTAATGTAGCAAGACAGAAAATGTGAGTGTAGAAGATGAGAGGTTAATGGTCAGGTAGCGCATCTGACTTGCAGGAGACCGGAATCTGTATCCTGTCACTGACCTGCAATTAATGCTTTTGGTTTTAATTAAGTCAAACACAACCTTTTTCAAACCCCACACAGTTTAGTTGTTGTGCAGATATTGTATAATGCCAGAATTCTGGGGCTTCTCTTCTTCCCATCCAAGGTGCCACCAGAGTTTAAGATTAGAACTTCCAGAGCCAGTTTTCTTGAAACATGCTGTAGACTTCCTGCTTGGCACCTCGTCGATATGTGGTAATGTTCCTGAAAACAAGGCTTTGACCTTCACCACTTTAAATCTTTACTCTTTACTCCTGTCCATCTACCATATCAATGCTTCAGCCATCATTCAGGCACTTTCTTGCACTTAGCTGCACAAATTTCCAACAAGTTCTCTAAATTACATGAAAAAATATAAGCCTTTTCTGACCTGTCGCAACTATCGACAGGATGACCAATGGTCTACTTTATTAAAGGCTGAGGTTTTGTTGACCCATCAATCCGCCCTCAATTAAATTCAATAAAATTGTATTTATTTACTGCCAAGTTATCTCATGGCTCTCCCTTGTATAGAGCAGCTCTACACCAACTCTTATACCTCACCACTTCCCTGTGGTTGTATAACACAGTCACACTACTTTCTCCTTTGCATGTGAAAGATAAGTGCTATAATTCCTATGGCCACTAGAGCGCTTTACTTCAAAGCAAATTTGGGATTTTTGTTTTTATGCTGAAACAACTGATACTTTTGTTTTTGTTGGGAGGACAGCCTTTTCATTTCATGGTCACTTTGTTGAACCATCAAACCCAGGTGTGAAACAAAAGACTGTACTCAGTTCCAGCCAAACAGTGACAGAACATCCTACAGGAAAAGCAGAAAATAACCTTCAATGCCATCTTGATTCCACAATATATTGTTCTACATTTTCCCTGTGTGTATAAAAACTGGCGCCAACATTGTTAACAATTCTAATGACTGATGAGGAAAGCTTTGCACAAATGTGAAAAGGATCAGAATATCTCTAAACATGTATGAAAGCAAACCATTAAAGTTAGCAAAGGTGGGAATACTTGACCTTTTTGGGCTCAAATCCATGGGTGTGGGTTCAAACAAATGAGTCCATTTCAAAAACAGGCCTGAGTCATTGTAATGAAAGTAAAAGCGACAATCTGCATGTGACCACTGAACACTGTTACAACAAAAAGTAGTTTGACTAAACATTACAGAAAAATGTGTTACCTGCAACCTGTTCAGATATGACAGATTATGTGAACCCAAACCCCTGTTTAAATATTAATAGCAAGGACTAGTGTTGTGATTGTGTATAGATGTGTGTGTGTGTGTGTGTGTATGTGTGTGTGCATGTGTCTAAGGTTGCTCATCAATCATCACTAGTCAATACTTATGAGACAGGTTGGTTTTGCTCTCATGTTTATCTGTATAGATTCACCACTCTAAAGGATGACTCATTGATTGATGATTCACCAAGCACACTGGTCTCAGCTTCCATTGTATACAGGATAGATAAGGTGGAATTTGTGGATGAATGCCATGGGTGTATGTTACGTGCCAGGCTATGTCGAGGGCGTTGCCTTCTTGTTTGTTTCCTCCCTTCCCCTGTTTCCACAGAACAGGTGATTATGGGATGATTTTCACCTGTGGATACGACCGAAGCAGGAGATTGGTCACTTCGAGTCAGCTGACTCATGAGACAGCCGGAGACAGGTGATTAAAAGGAGAGAGGCAAGGAGAGCCATTTCGTTTAGAGAACTCGGTGAGGAGTTTTTCCTGGTCCAGTCCTGATTCTACGCCGTCAGTCAGTCAGTCAGTCAGTCAGTCAGTCAGTCAGTCAGTCAGTCAGTCAGTCAGTCAGTCAGTCAGTCAGTCAGTCAGTCAGTCAGTCAGTCTCCTCTGACCCGATCCCAGCTAAGTCCTCTGCCGTTGTTTGGGAAGTTTGTGGACTAGGATAGACGGGGTACCCTTAACATTACACACACTTAGATAATCTCTGTTTGATATACTAGGTTAGAGGTTGTTGCCACCTGTGTATAGTTTTGATAAACAAACTTTGTAGATAAGATAGCTAGGTTTATGGTTTTATTATTTCAGGGTGTCCTAGCTAGGCTGTGTGTTTTGTTATATTCATTTCAGTTCCTTTGGCACAATCATTCGTCCCAGCCTCCTCCACCAATTTGTGTCTAATATCTGTTTTGTTTGGTACAAAAAATCCTTTTTTATTACTCACAAATTCTGTGTTTGGTCAGACTTCTTACCTGTCAAGCGTTCGTTTCCCTTTATAACCCCTAAATCCATCAGGGGGGATGTAACATAATAGCACAAAAATCTGGGCATATGCTGTTAAAGTGGCCCCCCTTTGCCTCTTGTTAATTTTATTTTATTTTATTTTATTTTTCAAATGAGCTGAGATTTGAACCACTGACTACTGGTAGAAAGTTCAGTTGAGTAATCCCCTGATAGTCTTTCAGTACTCTATTGCAATGGCATCAGCTTAACCTCCCTGCAAGAGTGGTGAAAGTGTGTAGGTGTGCATATTTAATAATAGAAACAAACATTTAAATGGTTGCTCTCTCACATGTGCTCTTTGTGCCTGTGTAACATTATGAAGAGAGTCACTAAGTGCTCTACGCTAGCCAACACGGTCACAACAGTATACTCTAGTAATGCAAGTTACTATACAGCCCTGCTACACGCATGCCTCAACAAACTTCTAATGAACAGATTTATGCATAAAAATAAGTAAAACTTAAAAATTAATACATTCACTTTACACTTGTATAAAGTGTATGTCACATATATCACAAAACCTCTAAAAGTAACAGCAAAGAAAATGTATACCTGTCCAGAACAGAGGATGTAAAGCAGCAAGTGCAACATGTACAGTTTGAGAAATAAAACAACTGCTTAAGTGTAACTTTCTGTAAAACCATAAAAGCCCTAATTAAACATCAGTTTGTTGCATGTTGGAGGACCAAGAAGCCAATATGCTTTATCATGTTTTATTCATTGGTGCTTTGCATTTATTTGCAGTGCAGAGTTGCACTGTAATTTAATAGTCGGAAAATTAAAATAAATCAAATATTTTCTGTTATTCCTCAGGCCTAGCAAAGCACTCCTAAGGTCAACCAGAAATTGTTCAAATAACACACATTCTGTCCACACAAACTCTGAGCACTTTAGCATTGGGAAGTGTTTACTGGTGATGCACGTAAATATCTACTTGACCCTGTGCTGAAAAGCTTGTCCTGTACATTTTCAGTGAGTGAATGCTGGAACTGATGTATAAACCCCCATCTCCCTGCATGGCTGGGCCGTTTGATGACATGATACTTAATGCTGTATACAATTGAACTGCCTTTTCTCACCTGGCATTGATACTGTATTATTGAAAACATGAAAAACTCCATGGAATCTGTCTTGGCCACAGGATTTTGTCCATTTTCTTCTACTTCACGGCGGTATATGGTGATCTGTGGTAAAGGGTGGAAAAAGTGTTAATAAAAACAATGACATTGATTATGCTGTTGACCTCTTTCACTTACGTAGAAGTGGGGGCAGACAAAATGGTTGGAATCTTTAAGTGGGTACACTACACTAGACTTCCTCCCTCGCACTTGATATATTCCTACATGAAGCTCTCTTCCTGGCACCACTTGGAGGACAGACTTTTTTTCAGTTTTTTTGCTCTTTATCTGCTAACTCCAAATGCATGCTTCTCCATGATTTCACTTCAATGTATAAGTCTATATCTCTCTCCTTTCCTCTTGTTTTTCATTAGAATCCATCATGTCCTTGTTTCTCCCTCCCTTCTGACACTCATCCCTTTACTGCCTCTGTGTTGAACATTTGACAGTGCATAAAGTTGGACTACACAGCAATTGGAAATATGTAGTTCTGCAGTGTGACAGAGCAAATTAAATCTGCAACAAACTGTTTTTAATAACATTAGCTTACATGATAAACAACAGATTGTGAAAACGTGGCTACACATCAGGGCTGATAACTATACTACTTACTTTTGTGATCTATTCTACAGTTTATTATTTGATGAAGCATGTGTTAAAGCCTCTGTGAATGATTGTAACATTTTACATTGATGACTCCAGGTAATGGTTTAACAAAGAGACTATTGCAGAGCTTCCCTCACACATCTGCACCAGGGACAATGATAAATGGGCTGAAAGCAGAACTTAGACTACACCAGCTTTCACTGGGTTTGTCTCATCCTACTATAAACCAAAATTGTAAAACGGCTATTAGACGTACAAAGTTGACAAATATGGGCATTAGATACTATTGATTTCCAACTGATCTACCTGTCTCTGTCTGGTCTGTGTGCCCTATGGAAATTGCACCAGAAGTGTGCACAGAGGAAATGTATTTATCCTGCATAGTACAATGCAATGGCTGCTACATGTTCACATAAATATGATCCAGGGAATATACATAAATGTACATATTAAACAGTAGTTATGAATTTCACCGTGAACCTTTATCTGTGTCACTCAATGTATACATGTAGATGTCTATAAACCATGTACATATAACCGGGCCAAAACATATTATACATAATAAATAAATAAATGTATGAATAAATGCATACATGATCAAATTAAAGTAATCATACACAAAAAAGGAAATGTGTGTGTGTGTATATATGTCTGTGAAACCCTCAACCTTAGGACAATTTAGCAGGAAAATGATCCAATACATACAGACAAGATACAAAACTTTTTTTCATAGACTCTATAGTAAAATGTTCTCAGCTGGACAAGCCAGTCATGTGACCTTAACCTAACGGAGCATGTGTTTCCCTGCTGGAGACCACACTGAGGCAACCGCCCGAAACAACAAGTAAAGCTAGCCGCACACAAGCCTGGCCGTACATCACCAGGGAAGACACCAAGAGTGTGCTGTTGTCTGTGAGTCAGAGACTCTAGACATTTTCTGACCACTGTATTTGACTTTAAATATATAATTTGATGAAAAAACACATGTTTGACAAAGTATGGCCTCATAAATTTGTTATAGCTACTGTGAGCAATCTACACTGAAAAAAATATAAACGCAACACTTGTTTTTGCTCCAATTTTACATGAGCTGAACTAAAAGAGCTAAAACTTTTTCTATGTACAGAAAAGGTCCATTTCTTTCAAATATGGTTCACAAAATTGTCTAAATTGGTGTTTGTGAGAACTTCTCCTTTGCCGAGATAATCCATCCACTTCACGGGTGTGGCATATCAAGACCCTGATTAGACAGCATGATTATTGCACAGGTGTGCCTTAGGCTGGCCACAATAAAAGGCCACTCTAAACAATTCAAAAGGCTGAGTTTTAGTTCAGCACATGTAAAATTGGAGCAAAAACAAAAGTGTTGCGCTTATATTTTTGTTCAGTTTATAATGCCTCAGACAATACATTGTTCTTGGAATAGTCTCATTCTGCACTGAACAAACCAATGTATACAAAACCTCACCAGGCCATTTGTACTGTTTATGGCCAGCTGTTTGGTGAACACAAATTCAACTCTTCAAATCTTTCCTAACAGAAATCAAACATACACAATCCAGTTTTTTCTACTGTTTGAAAACAATAGTCTAATCAAAATGAGGCCATTAACCAAACTGACAATCTGCATTCAAGTATACAGTATAAGTAATCCCACATTGTGCCATGCTAGCAAAACTCATTAACATGACCACAAATTAAATAAAGGCTGCAAGGGCTGCAGTGGGAGAAATAAAATGGTCAATTTATATGCAAATCTCAACCTTTTACAGGCAAGAGGTAAAAATAAATCCCTTTTATCACAAATATTTTCAGCATAACATGTAATGATGTACACAGCATAATTACCTTGTCTATTTGTGAGAGTTTCAGTGTGTACTCATTAGACTATTTCAAAAATGCCAACCTTTCCAGCCCATGCTAATGTGAAAATCACTAAATAACCTTTCAAAAGGATTTAACAACATTTATTACTCAGGCACAACATGCAAAAGAGATCTCTTTCTCGGTATGGTGTTTCGTATAGTAGTACAAAGTAACACATTAATAGTGCAGTGAATGTAAGGTCACAGTGAGTTGTACTGTCCCTTAATACAAAACAGTTAAATATACTGTGTTGCCAATTTATCTATCTAGTATCATGCTGTACCTCCTTTTGTCCTCATTAGTGTAACTGGCATGATCTCACCATGCAACCCTGCAGCACAGCTCTGCCACCAACGGGAGTGATACCTACACAGCTGCAGCCAAAATAGGCACAACTCAAACCAGCCAATTTACCTTCAACAGGTTAATTATCTACTGGCTGTACCACTGGAGGATTTACCTCTATGTTTATCTCAATAAGGTTGTATTGGTAGAGCCAGGTTTGGCCCGTGGACAGCTGTTATCTTGTGTGCAGCAGCAACCACTGAAAACAATGAAATAATGGGACAAATACCATAATGAGTTGGTCAACTGAAAGGTCAAACTCAACAATAACAGAAGCATGCCTAAAACCCCGTCCAAGTTATCTAGAGAGGTGTGTGGCCTGGACAGATCCAGGCTCCACACTGGCACTACAGCTCTACTACTTACCTCCCACTGAGACCAGTAGTGTCCCTGATTAAAATCAAGCAAAGTTTTGATCCATAAACCATGTGGCTTGACGTTCCAGGAAGCTGCGGGAATTGGGCTTTGTAGAAGTGAAACGTGGGAAAAAGGAAACAAAGTATATCAATACGAATCTTTGAACTGAACGATATGATTTCAATTAGCAAAGTGGTTTATGATTTCCACCTCCAATAGCTACCTGAGAGATGTCTTAAATCCTGTTGAAAACCCAGAATGAATCTAGCCTGATCACCCTGCCGTGTCATTTATCTCGACATTTATTACATTTCTGTTTTGGTTTAATTTGTTTTGGCCTAACCAAACTGCCGATCATTCAATGTAATTTCAAACCAACAGAAAACCTGCAGTAGTGATTACAAGAAACTGTTTTTTTATTTAGTTTCAGATGAAAGAAATATGCCAATTTAAGCGTTGTTATGACTGTAAGTCTTCTTACAACAACCTGCACAGCTGGGTCAACTCTATCCATCCATGTTGCACTCTAAGTGGCCATTTTTCTGTCACCATTTTTTTATGGACCGAGCTAAGTAGATAGTAAGCTATGCAGGTAGATTAACTCTAAATGGTGGTGGGAGTTGTGGGCACTGATGCAGTGATCTGGAAAAAAAACTAAAATGAATCATGACATGATCTTGGACTTGACAGCAGAGATGAGCAGACACTATCTTCCCCAATGAGCTGATTTAATTTTCTACATATTAACTGCACTTAATGTGTTCAAATGGTAGCTGCTAGTGGAACTCATAGATCCACCATCCACTGGACTTCAGAAACAGAAAAACAGGCATTTAAGGATTTGGTGCAAAACACTGCAAATAATTGTATAATCCCTGAGAACCTGGAAACCCAAGTAAAGCCCTGGACCTTAGGAATTGTTATGTCTCGTCATCTGTGTTAGTCTTGTGCCATGTTTCATGTCTAGTTTTAATCATGTTCAAGTCTCACGTCCAAGCCAAGTACCATGATCAAGTCAAGTCACGTTTTAGATCC
>JAVQJD010047244.1:0-26848 GCA_036023655.1 Nannoperca australis | reverse complement strand
CTGTCCATGAAATAGCTCTTGAGTGGATTGTCCCATTACTTTTGGTCCCTTAAAAAGTGGGAGGCACATATAGAAACTGTTCACCTGGTTTGGATGTAAATACCCTCAAATTAAAGCTGAAAGTCTGCAGTATAAGCACATCTTGTTCGTTTCATTTCAAATCCATTGTGGTGGTGTATAGAGCCAAAAAGATGAGAATTCTGTCGATGTCCCAATACTTATGGACCTGACTGTATTTCTTGATTAACAGCATTGTGAGCTGTCGGTTAGCGTTGTATTCCTCTATCATTCCAGGTTTTATTTGTTGGATTTACCATCAGAGCTGCTCTAAAAAGAAGACCCAGCGCTTCTTATTAGCTACATCAATTAGTAGCTCTATTTTCCAAAGTTTTCAGCAGTCTTTCTGGACTCTCCTTTAGTAACAGTAGATCCTGGGCCCTTAGAGAGTATCCCCACTGCTCTACTTTGACGGGGGTTAATTTTGTATACAGACTTAAGTTATATCCCTTCACTTTAAATTTGACTTTACTTTACTCCCCTGCCACTGATTGATAATCCTGGCTTGTCCATGTGTGAGAGATCCCTTACTATAATCCCTGTCCTTTGATCATTAAAAGTTGAAAGGATATATGGGAAAGAGGCTGATAAAGTGATTTCTGTGACAGTGGGTCGATGGAATAGCAGTGCTTTAAGTCATCCTGTTTGTCTTAGAAGAGCTGTGCTCTTAATAGTGATGTCCCTTGTGACTGATGCAATATCTCCGCAGTTGGTGTAACAATGAATGCAGACAATGTTTGACTGTAAACGGTCCTGGGAAAAATAGCTCAATCAATTAAATGGCCCAAAATGTTTGTCTGATGAAAATGCAGATATGGTGAGTTGCAATGTATGGCCAAGATTTCAACAAATTGCACGTTGCAGAAGTTTGGGCTCTCTTGTGAACATTTCTTTTTTTTTCGTGGCCTGCCGGCTCCGAGTTTGCATTCTATCTGTGGCATCTGGCAAAGTTTAAACATCTGTGGCTCCAACTTCTTATGAAAAGTCACTTCAGTCAGTGCCCATACTGAAGAGGGGATCCAATTGGGTTCCACACAGAAGTCTAAGATGAGTGGATGAAAGCTGTGGGAGAAAAGTTTGTGCAGCAAAGCAGCGATTTTCCTCCTCTTTTAGAGTTTTGAAGGGCTGCGGTGTGTCTCTGTGTGTGTGTGTGTGTGTGTGTGTGTGTGTGTGTGTGTGTGTATGTATGTGTGTGTGTGTGTGTGTGTGTGTGTGTGTGTGTATGATTTTCTGAGTGCGTGTGTGTGCGCGTGGCTCTACATCTTGCCTCCCCCCTTGTCAAGGAGCTCCCCTGAGCTTCCCTCTCTGTGCTTTGGCACTAGAAGTCACCTCCTTTGGTGTTCGGCAGGCAGGTACACAACAGGAGCAGCTCTCTCTCTCTGAGCTGTTGAACTTTTCGGGAGGGGAAGAAAGGGAAGGGGAAGATTAAAAACAGCCCTGTGATGTGGAGTGCCGAGCTGCCTCCTGAGAATTCCTGGCATAATAATTTAAATGATCAAATGATACAGAGGAGACTTGTTAGCTGAGAAACAGCCTCCTAGTTGGCCCCATGGGCCCAGTGCTGCCGCGCATGCATTGCAAAACAGCTCCTCTGTTGTGCTAAAGAATCCCGCTTTTTTTTTTTTTTTTACCCCCTTTTCAGGAGCAGACTTTTTCTACACTTTGCCTAGGTGTATACTTGGGACTTAGACTCCGTCACATATTCATGGCAATCTTTTTGTCTTCTTTGCCATTCATCAGCACGCGAGAAGACTCATTAGACTTGATTTCTGTACGTGTGAAGGGTCGGAACAGCACTTGTGTCATTAGGTCCAGCCTGTGAAATTTTCAAAGGCGCCTGAGTGGGGAAAGTCTAAGAGTCACTCTTTGGAAAGAAGTCTCAGTGGAATAGTCTGCTTCTGTTGGAACTGCGATGCAGAAAACTCTGTAATGTGCTTTACAGGCAGCGCGCACAGTAAAACAGCTATTTTGCTTTTTTTGAAAAGTAGGAGTGTATGGATATCATGTGAATGTTAGGAGTTCTTTCTACAGAGATTTGTTTGTGCCTGTTTCCACAGATCCAGCTCCTGTGCTGGAGGCCTCACACACCCTGGAGGAAAGGCTGCAGCATCTTCAGAGTTTGGCCCCTGACAGCGAGGCCCTGGTACGAGAGATCAGCGGGCACTGGAAGAAACACCTGGAGTGCCTTGAAAAGACAGGTCAGGCCAAGATCATCTACATCAGGGAGCTATCCCATTTGAATGCTAATTCCTTAATGCAGTGAAGTGAAATGGCAGCCACTGTACAGGTCTGGGTTCATTTAAATGCACCAGGTCTCAGGAAGGCTGTGAATTCAAGAAAATTGTCAGATCCCTCAGCTGATGCTTGAGGACTCACGCCAGCCTTTTCCTTCCACACAGAGCCCTCAGAGGACGGTCCAGCAGTCTCAGGGGCAGCAGTGACAGCAGAGCCCCCAGAATCCAGCTCTCCAGCCTCCCTGATGACCCCCAACAGTACACCAGCTCCCGGGGCCCCAGACTCCCCACAGCCGAACTACCAGGACCGAGCTGAGGGCCGAGGGTGAGAACCAGTGAACCGCTCGCTGCGTCTGACTGATTATCATTAGAGATTTACTTCAGAATAATATTTCCCAAATTAAAAGAGAATGATGAATTGAGAATGAGAATGATGAATTAACTGGCTGTGCCACCAAATTCCTACAGCACAGACCACAGTTAACATTTATTTAAGTCATTATTTTAGGTATAATATGAAAGAAAGGATAACCCTTAAATGTTCCAAACCTTTTCCCTATGTTCTCAATCCATGTTAATGCTCATTAAGGGAACACTATAAAATTTCCTATGATATAAAAATAGATTAAAGGGTAATTTAGCTTCTGTCTGTGACCCTTTACAATAAAGCCTAAACGCCCCCATTTAGCTTGTCCTGAGGACATTTTAAGTCAAATGACACGTCGGCAACAAAGAGGCTTAAAATACAGTGAAAATCTGCTTTTTTTTTACATTTAAGTTAAAGTTATGTGCATCTTTTTTTTTTACTTTGTCACATGTGCTGTTTCTAGATGGTAGAGAGTTGCATATTGTAGCTTTAAATTTGCGGCCATGATGCAGTGAAGTAACTGACTGAGTTTTTTCTCCCAGGGAGGAGGAGGAGAGCGCCAATGCTTGTTTGACTGACAGACTCTCAGAGGCAGAGGAGAAGATCAAGGTTCTGCATTCATGTAAGTGGTTTAAACACTGGCACGTATTGTAGCTGTTAAATCTAATTTCCAACAATTGAAGAGCCAATACAGTGTATAATTGCTGCATGGTGCCCCCTGCTGAAACACAGATGCCCCGCTGCTGCTTTGTTGACATAACTATAAGTTCAAACTAACACATTTTTGAATTAAATTTGGTTTTCACTTTGTGTAACAGTTTAACACCATCTATCCATACATTTTGTTGACGTTTTTTTTTTCACTGTTTATGATGTCTCTAAATAGAACTGCCCTGCTTTTTAAATATAGAAACATATGAATGTATCCCAATATTTTATTGGTAAATACATTCAGTAATGTAGCTTTAAGTACAAAGTTCATGTGTTTTCTTTAAGTTAATATCTCACTTCCCTCCCCTGCCTCTCACCAGCTTTGAGCACTGCACAGACAGAGCTGCTGGACCTGCGGTGTAAATACAACCAGGAGATGACAAACAAGTAAGAGTCTGCCTCAGACTTTACTTTGCTATATATTTCTGACAAACTTTGATAAATCTTTCTCTTGCCCCTTTAACTTGTGGTGGTTACACACTGCCACCTCTGTGGCCTTCCTCGCTGGTGCTCGTTGTAGCATTTGAAGTGCTGACGCCGCTCTTCTTTATTTTGCCTACATAAACTCATGTCCACTGTAGAGCTGAGGAATGCCATTGTAAAGGCGAGTGAGAGAGAGTGACTCAGCCACTAATGCAGGTCGATGAGAGAGGTCTGTGTTTGCCTTCACTGGCAGTTGGGCCTTGACAGCCCTCAAGAAGAATTGCTCCATTTAAAGATTGCTTCAGAAAACACTCTACCTTGTCCTAGTCTTTGAGCGCAATGTATCCACTGCACGCTTGAAATGAATCTGAGCTTGTATGAAGGATGTCGATAGACATTCAAAGTAAACACTCCTTTGTTTGGGTTGTGCTCCAGAGCACAGTCAGCCGCTGCTAATGGATTTTCTCCCAGGCTTAATCCATGGCACAATTGAACTGATGTTTCTAGACCCACTGCCATCCATTTTGTTGGATTGGACACATTTTCAGTTTACCTTTCGTGTGCAGCGGCACTTTCAAAGACCATCTCTGTTATGTGGTTTGTCATACAGTGTGTGTGTGTGTGTGTGTGTGTGTGTGTGTGTGTGTTGCCATGGTCACATCCCTCTGGGCTGACCCCAGAGCTCCAGCTGCAGTTATCCCTCCCTGACCCCGAGCCTCTGAACACCGGGCCGACCTCTATTACTCTCACTGACTGTTTCCTCAATGTTGATAAGAAAGACTATTTGTCTGCTTCGGCTTGAGTAGCCGAGCAGGTAATCAATACAAAACATTTTCCGTACTGCACAAGTTCATTAAACGTGGAGCTGACACCTGTTAGTGTTTGCTGTCAGCAGGGCGCCATCTATCCTGGTCATATTGATAGGACCGGGGCATAGCCAAGACCCTCAGAAACCAGGGCTGCACCTCACAACACTGTTGATCATTAATGCCAAAAATATGTTTGGTTTGACGGTCTCAGTATCTGACTGATTCCATGTCTCACTGTAAAAATATTGGGTGTATTGTCTTTTGCTTTTTTGAGTACTCAGTTAAGTACTCATGACAACAGTTCTATTGGAGCGCTAACATTTTTGGTAATTATGCAGCCAGGTGCAAGACAATGGGAGCAGTTAAGTGCAGACATGAAAGACAACGAAGGTTCAGCTGATTGCAGTTTGTTTAATGTGGATTAAAACAATCTAATATGTCCTTTGAACACGTTTTCTTTTAGAAAAAGGACTATGTGTCCCGAAACTTGAGAAACAAGATACAATACATACATATTTACATCAATCACAGCATCCTCGTTAATTCATCGCCATCTACCTTTTGAAAACCAGGTCCCTTGTGTGCAAAATGAAACTGTTGAACTTCAAACAAACCTCATGAATAATCCTGCTGAGCTTCTGTTTAAATTAGACTTCTCTGATTGTTAGATGTATGGAGGCAAGTTGGAGTTCAATTTCAAAAGAGTTCCAAGGATACGAACTACACACGCAGCCACTGGCCACAGCTTTTGTGCAGGGCTGTAGCTATGATGGAGGTCATGTCAACGGTACTGTTTATAAATATGTGGGATTTTTAATTACCTAGAGAGGAGATGATATTCAACCTTTACTCACTAATTACAATTTTGGAAAATATTGGTATAATTTTTTTAACAGAATATTCCTGAACAGGCTATGAGGCAGCATCCTGTAGGGGGATGCAATTAAATAAAGATGTGATTTAACTGTTAAATTAATGAATACAATTGAAAAATATGTGCTTTTTTTTGGTTGATAGTGAAATATTTCCCAAGGGGGTGTGGTTACATTTCTCATGACCTCATTATTTGTTAAATCCTGGCTACAGTTAAGTGTATATGGTACTGGAGTGCCTGCAGAGGGGTAGTGATACACTCAGTTGCCACTTAATTGGGTACAGCTAGCTAAGAGTAATGCAGCCTAACAGTCCTACTGTAAAGTCTACCTCCATGAAGGTTATAATGTTTTGGAGGCTGTAGTTTGTGGTGCTGTTGAACTGTACTGAGTTATACTGAGAAGTTTAAGTCTACCCTCATATTTATATGTGTATAACACAAACACCTCTGAGTTTAACAAGTATATATGCCTGAGGTTATTGTCCAGTATAGTCTAAAAGGACCTGTTGAGTATTGATTCCTGTTCATTCCTTTATTTACAAAATGTTTTATAGTAAAATATCTGTGAATATGGCTGAAATGCTCCAGAAGTAAAAATCATGGTCTTACGAGCTGTGAGATTGTAAAACAGTTGACTTTTGGTCTTGTAGAAATCTTGAATCAATCTGATTCAGTTGTCGTTGAGAAATTGTTTTATTTCCAGCTTTGTGTTCATTTTAAACACAGCTGTTCATTTGACACATTACTGTTCCCATAGAGATGTCACGACAAGGTTGTCGTCTTTGTCTGTGTTGTTTCATCATCAGACACAATGTGGAGTCACCAAGCCTGGTTGGTTATTGTTAACAGAGTTTCAAAAACTGTGCAAGGCAGTACAACGGCAACTCTGATAAATAAAAATCAATTTGGAGAATTTCACTTAATGTGTGCATACATCCAAAGTGGCTCTGCAGACTTACCTAAAGGCAGACTAAAAGTACAACACAGTATTGGAGTTTTGTCATTTTTGTATGTTTGGTTATCGTATAAGGCCATTCAAGGTTTTAAACTATTTATATTTTCTGAAATGAATATAGGGAAAATAAAACCTTGACATTTACTTATAGAACATTGGCCTCTTAAGAAGTGAACTGTAGCTGTCATGCTTCAGCTTTTTGAAGGAGTATATAATTAACAAAATGTGTAACAGCCACAGTTGGGCTTTGTTCATTTAGGTGTTTGATGTTTATTGGAGAGTGAGAGTATCTGCTCAATAATCTTGTGGTTCTCTGTGTGTGTGTGTGTGTGTGTGTGTGTGTGTGTTCCAGGGCAGAGGAGGTCGACGCCATCATGGCGAATCTCGAGAATGCAAACCAGGTGAGTACATTCTTCCTCTGCTCTTCTCTGATTGAGATGCTCCTTCGTTAAGGTAATCATTCCTGTAATCAAGCCTCGGCTTTAATTAGACACCCTCCGTCCTGTCCCCCCACCCTCCCCTTCCTTCCACTTCCACCTCCCCTCCCCTGAGTGTGTGATTAGCGAGTGTAAACCTGAGCCCCCGTCGGTGGGCGCGCTATGGCAGCATGGCTCCACTCAGCAGAGAACAGGAGACTGCCGAGCACGACTGATGCCGGAGTGCCAAACGCCAGGGTTCTTAGTTATCTCACCGCCTTGATTGCTCCCCATCCTGGTGATACCTCTTTTCTTCTGCTCCTTTCTTCTCCCCACTCCTTTTCTCTCTCATGCTCTCTTTCTCACTCTGCTGCTCTCCGCCAGCAGCTCCTAGATAAATGTTCTCAAAATGAATCATTAATTAGCAGGCCGGGTGTGACAGAGCAGGTAAACAGTTTGGGGAATAAAGTGGGATGACTAAACAGCCCCCTCAGCAGAATAAAGCGCTGCCTGCACTCGTCTGCCCGGGCCCCTGCTCAGGTTTCCACTCGGCTCTAAAACTTCAGAGCAAGGGCGCCTCCTTTGATTTATGTATATGCTCTCACCTTGATCATCTCATTAGCCAATTGATGTGGCTGGTGTATGAAAACTGTAACGCTGTGATACCGTGTCTGTGCACAGAGAGCCGAAGTGGCCCAGAGGGAAGTGGAGAGGCTAAAGGAGCAGTTAGCCAGTGGCCAGAGTGCCACCAAAGGGAACTGCCATCCAGCAGAGGGCACCCGCAGGGTAAGAATAGTGTGTTTTCATCTGTGACATGTATACAGGTATACGACAAGTATATTTACTCAAGAACTGTATTAAGTACAATTCTGACATACTTGTACTTTACTTGATTACTTTCATTATATGCTACTTTGTACTCCACTACATTTATGTGACACGACTTTGCAGATTTTACATATAAAATACATGATCAATTTCAAAATAGTGTGCATTGTTGAAAATAATCGTTAGTTACAGCCTTTATTGAAAATACAGATTTATTCTGAGACCCCTGAGTGACTTATTTGGACAGAACTATTAGATTCTCAAATGTGACAGTACTGGTCTAATTCAGTCTTTTAATTAATTAAGGATAAACTAATGTATAAAGATACGCATTACCTTGATCACCAATGTCAAATATACTGTAGCACAAAGTCTTAAAACATAATCATGTGAATATCTCTTGTTTGAAATTTGCAAATAATGACTAATACACCTACATTTAGACTGATTTGTTGTGTACAAACAGCTGCCAAATATAGAAATGTTGCATCTACTTTTTTATTATAAGATACACTACCTCACTACCTCATCATCTTTGCTGAAGTCAAATTCTCTCACTTTCCAACGGTGTAAATAATATCAACACTGCAGAGGTTGTGATTCACGGGCTGGCCTCTTCCATTTTCTCCTCTCCTCACTCCTTTTATCACCTTTTTTCCCTCCCCCTCACACTCTGTCACGTCTCCTCACCCTGTCAGGAAAAGAACGAGAAGGGCGAGGTGTTGCCCTCCCAGCTGGAAGCCGCCCTGCTGGCTAAAGACCGCGAAATCCTTCGTCTCCTTGAAAACATTCAGCGGCTGCAGTTCACACTACAGGAAGTTCAAGAGACCTCGGCCAATCAGCTCCTGGAGCTGGAGCGCCAGCTGGCCTATAAGACAGAAGTTATCGAGGTGAGAGGTGACAGAACATGACGAACACCTCCTCGGTCCTCAGCGACTCTGATAACTAATGAGATTCTTATTAATGTGAAATAAAACATCCTGCTGCCCTTTTTCCATTTCAGAGATTAGAAGCTAAACTGCAATCCCAGATGGACTATGAAGAGATTAAAACTGAACTCAGGTGATCACTTTAGTGGAGCCTGAATGTGTAACTCGTTAATAATAATGTCAATTTAAATCTAAAAAACTTTACATATCTTTGTTTCTGTCCGCAGTATCCTAAAGGTAATGAAGCTGGCTTCAGCAAATGGCAGCTCGTCCCAGGTAATATATATAAATATATATATCCATATATACTCCTTCACCATCTTATTGTTCACACAGCAGATTTTAAACAGAAAAGTAGACCTTTGGTTTCTTCTTAATGTTCTCTTGGTGTCAGGGAAGAAAAACTACAGCACTGCCATTGAATGCTTCACTGATCGTCATCCATTATAAGGATATCTACAGCCACTGTAATTGATTAATTGAAAATTAATTAGCTTTTGTTTGTGTGTGTGTGTGTGTGTGTGTGTGTGTGTGTGTGTAGGATTCTGCCAAGGCTGCAGAGGCTCTTTTGCTGGATAAAGAAGCATTTCTTCCATCTCACAAATACCTGGTGGACAGGGCCCGCATTTTTCACAGAATTGGTAAAATAAATGTTTCTCATGTTTCATTTTCTATCTATAAAACCTAGTCTAAATGCTTCTTAATGAGAAGCAGTGGGTCTTTTTCATTTTCTAGAAATCCCCCATAGTTCACTGATTGCTTGGTACTCATTGGTCAGGCTCAATCAATTCTATGTTTTTCAGACTTAAATCTCTTTGCATAAACTGAGCCTGCAAATTGTAGTCTGGTTTGCAAAGCTAGAAAACAAGAGAGTTGCTCCATTAAATCAGTTAGATAACACTGTGTTGTACACTTGTACTAAAGCCGTGCAGCTGTGTGAGTTATATATGAGCTCAGTCAGTGAGCATGTGTTTTCTGTCATCAGATGATGACCAGTCTGAGGATGCAGGTAGGGAGACAGGCAGGCCGCCCGGCTCCCACTCGTCCTCCTCTCAGGCGGACGGCCGTGCCTCCCAGAGCCCCGCCCCCCCCACCCTAGACAGCTCCTCCTCCAGCCACGATCTACCCCGTCCCTTCTCTGTGTCGCCGTGCTCCGGGGACAGACTGTCAGGGGACCACATTCTTCACAAGCAGCTCCTTTCCCCACACTTTAAAAAGGAGGGCCTCATGGCTTTTCCCACCGCCCTCTATGCAGCCAAAGTCGCCCTCATGACAGCAACCCAAGGGTCCGTGGGGGCGGGCAGCGTCGACGCTGGCTTGCCCAGCGACCAGTCGGAAAGCGGCAGCTCGACTGCAGGAGACGAGGACCAACTGGACACGGCAGAGATTGCCTTCCAGGTGAAGGAGCAGCTGCTGAAGCATAACATTGGCCAGCGTGTGTTTGGGCACTACGTGCTGGGCCTCTCCCAGGGCTCGGTCAGTGAGATTCTGGCAAGACCCAAACCCTGGAGGAAGCTGACTGTGAAAGGCAAAGAACCTTTCATTAAGATGAAGCAGTTCCTCTCTGATGAGCAGAACATCCTGGCACTTAGGACCATCCAGGTCCGCCAGAGAGGTGAGTTGGAAAGACGGTGACATGGTGAAAAATGTTAGAAAAACATACAGGTCCTGGTGCGAATGAAGAACACAGACAGATTTTAAACAAGTCCCCTCTTAACCATATTCTGAACCAATCGAACATTTGTTTAGATTGACAGCTGGTGATATTGTATACATTTT
The DNA here is from genome assembly GCA_036023655.1 of Nannoperca australis. Classification (NCBI taxonomy): domain Eukaryota; kingdom Metazoa; phylum Chordata; class Actinopteri; order Centrarchiformes; family Percichthyidae; genus Nannoperca; species Nannoperca australis. The sequence goes on along the minus strand of JAVQJD010047244.1, from coordinate 16,466 downwards.
TAATTATTAAAAACAAATTCATGAAAAGACAGAACTAACAGTGAATTCATCTGACTAACAAGTATAGTGTTTGTAGCTCAAGCCTGATGTGTTTTAATGCTCTGTGCTCCAGAAACACATCAATGGGCCACCCGGTGAAACTGAGAGACACCTTCCTTCTTTTACATGAACATGGGCACTGTCGTTTATTTTGAGTCAATCCCACATACACCGTCCTGCTGCTGGAAATACTCACTAGAACAACAAATGTGTTATTTCGCAGATCAAAATAGTCCCCACAAAACACACTATTTACTCATGTTTGCGTATCGTTCAGCCAGCTGGTTTAAGAAGCATATATTTGTAACCCCATTTCTTTTTTAAGATTTACATCTTCAGGAGAAATAAATAAACTTTTTTTCGTGGGACTTAATAGCCTTATGCTTTAAGTAGAGTAGGTAACCAACAAGTAGTTCAGCATAAACCAATCATCTTTAACAGCTGACAGGATAACACTTACCATCACCCTTGTTTTGTCTTCACAATAGATGGTTTAGATATAATGGTTAAACAGTTAGCTAAAGCTTCCAAAATAAGAAGTAGTAAAAAAAAAGTTATTTTGAGGGATTTGCGAGTGTAAACAGCTACGGTGTACCGATACGTTTTTAGAGCAGATGTAATCATGCCGTCTTATTTGGTGGCTTAGCTTCTGGACCTGTGTACGTTTAAACCTTCTAATCTACTTGGACCTCATCCGTGACGTCTCCACAGCTTCCTCTGCCATGTTTGTAGTGTTACTTTTAAACTTTGTTTTTTCCCTAGATTCACAGCTTTTGAAAGTTGAGCTTCCCGTATACTGCAACCTCAAACAGCACGCGCTCAAAGGCAGCCATTGATCTACCAGTCAAAAGCAAAGCCTTGGAACTGCTCTCTGATCAACCATCCCACTCACCCCCCTCCCCTCTCCTCTCTCTCTATCTCTTTCTGTTACCCTCTGTGGCAGGGAGCATCACTCCCCGCATCCGAACTCCTGAAACTGGGTCAGACGACGCCATTAGGAATATCCTGGAGCAGGCCAAGAAGGAAATCCAGTCCCAGAGGGGAGGTGAGGATGAAACCGCGAATCATAAGTCATAGTTAAAAGCCATATTCATTGATTTCTTTTTGACAATGATGTTTATTGTTTTTATTATGAATTTCTATCACAATTTTATTGCATCTAAATTGGAAAGTGGATTTGAGAATGCATCAGTGTCAGCGTTGGGTCTTTGTTGTTTAGGTGATGGGAAGTCATCTCTGAACAGCTCATCAGGCAGAAGCAGTAACGGGGCAGGCAGCAGCTCTGATGAAACCATCAAGAGCATCCTAGAACAGGCCAGGAGGGAGATGGAGGCCCAGCAACACGCCCTGATAGAGATGGAGGCCTGCGGGAGGGCCCCGACTGCCAGCTCAGGAGTTCAGGTGGAGCGTCTGGGGCCACCGGAGCCCTCCAGGGGTCTGCCTTTACCCATCTCCATCAAACAGGAGGAAGGAGGTTGCGTTACAGTGTGCATGGCCAACCCCATCAGTAGCCCCCAGACGCCCCTCAATGTCCTCTCCCCGGCCGCCTTTGTCCAGAACATCATCCGCAAAGTCAAATCAGAGATTGGTGAAGCTGGCACTTATTTCGACCAGCACTGGTCTCAGGAGCGGGGCTCCATGGTGCTCAGTGGCGGAGGTAGCTCTCAGCCCTTCAATTCAGTCTCTCCCTCCTTGTCGTCGTCGTCCTCCGGGCCCTCCGCCTTGCCCCGGCCCTGGCCCCGTCTGGAGAACGGCGAGGGTCTCCCCAGCAGCGAGGAGGCCTCTGCCGCGGAGGACGAGCTTGGGCTGGGCCGACCGGTGGAGGTCAAAGTGGAGTCAGACACGTCAGTAAGTGGAGAGTCTCCTGGTCCAGGTCCTGGAAGGCTTTCCTACTACCCGGCATACATTCCCCGCGCCCTCAAGCCCACCGTGCCGCCGCTGACTCCAGAGCAGTATGAGATGTACATGTACCGAGAGGTGGACACCATCGAGCTGACCAGGCAGGTGAAGGAGAAGCTGGCGAAGAACGGCATCTGTCAGAGGATCTTTGGTGAAAAGGTCAGATGTTACTTTTTCTTATTAATAAAAAAAAAATACAAGCAGCGTGCTAATGAATCTCCTACTGCAAGAAAGTAGGACTGATCTCTGACTTGACTGCAAATATTACATTAAAACATTTGATAAGTAATTATGATAATAGTGCTTTTAGGCAGATATTGCTCTCTGCTTTGTTTGACACTAATCTACAAGATGATAGTATTTGCCACACTGAATGTTTTCAGATCTTCAGATTACATGTAATATTGACTAAGGTAACCTGACTAAACACAAACCACATTTGCATTATTATCTAAAAAACAAAGTAATCCAAAAACCCAATCATCCATGTGAAAAAGTAATTGCCCCATTTAAATGTAATAATAGGCTGCAGCCCAACACTTATAATTTGTAGAAGAATTTTAACCCGGTCTTTTAGACAGAAAGAATTGGAAGTGCTTCAGTCCAGATACTGCATCTCTGTGGAGTTCATGTCAGGACATTGTCATTGTTTTTTTCAGGATCTCAGATTTGCTTTTGTGGTTTGGATCACTGTCTTGTGACGTAACACAGCTCATGGACAGATGACTCTTCATGAGTTCATGTGTTCCTTAATAATCACAAGTCCTGAGCCTCCACCATCACACAACAGCCGTCATGTTTGACTGCTGCTATGATGATCATATCACAGCTGCTTTGGGCACAGCTCTGAAATGCTTTATTTGCTTTACATCGTGTATACTAGAACCTGCGTAGTCGGGAAAAGATCCACTTTTTAAGTACTCTGCGTAGAACATTATTCAAATTTTCCAAATTTTCCACCTTGCTACTCTCCCTTGAATCCTATTTTTCCATCTTTTTCTTATTGTGAGGCCGTCAACACTGTCCTTAGCTGACAGGCCGGCATTTCTTTGGATGGCCTCCTGCAACCTTTTTTTCAACTTCCTGGATGAGTTGTCACTGCGTCCTTGGGTTGTAGCCACAGGTTTCCCCATACCACAGTATTCTGCATGTCACTGTGGTTTGGAGCCTTTTCACTCTGATAGATTTCAACAGCTCATCTCTCCTGGAATTTCCTTTGTGGCATGGCGGGTTTATAGGAATTTATGTGGTGATTAGTTGACTGTGATGGTAAGGTTCATTAAAAGCACTCATCTGTCTGTCTATAGTTAATTCTGAATCTAGTTATTATTGGAATATGGCTGATTGAGTAACAAAGAGCAAATACCTTTTCAAGTGTGTGATATGAGGTTCGATTAATTACCTGTAATCCTGATTTTAACGTGTATTCCTCAGGTCAGATGTGACATTGTATCTAACGATTTGGAAGCACCGACTGTGACTAATATGCAGCAACAGAGGAAATCAGGAAAGAAGAAATATGTATTCATAACACTGTATTTTATTTGCATTTTTCCTGAAATTAGCTACTATACTGTTTGGTGTATGTCACTTTAGTTAGTTCAGCCCCAGAAAATATGCCTTTATTTCCAGAAAATCCCTCTGGGTGTTTTCCCAGACACCTTTTGTCATTTGTCACAGTTCATCCTCTGTGGAGTACATAACCCATTTAGTTTTCATGGTGCAGATTTTACTATTTGAAGATATTAAGGGTTCAAGTCTGGATTCTCCAGCTCGGGCCTTTCCATGAGAAGTATTCATTTTTGTAAGAAATACCTAACTGTCAATTTGACTGCACTGACGTCCATTTAGGTTAAAGAATTTTATTTCAACTTATTTTTCTGGCACAGTCAGGTGTGTGTTGAGATTGTATTCATTAATCGAAAAGGTGAAGAAAGAAAACATTACTTTTTCAAAATGTTTTCTGTTGGTTTATGACCACACATATTGTCTTTAATCATTGAAATCGCACTCTGGCTGTTAAAATGATCAGTAAACTGCTTCATGTATTTTTGTCTAAATTAAAATAGACTCATTATAAACATTTATGGTGTGTTGCTTCCCTCTAGTGGTTGTTTGGTGAAAGTGTAACACTGAGGCCATATGTCAAGAGCATTTTTGTCTATTCATAATAATAATAATTTGGAAAGTCAGTGATCATTAGACAGTGTTGTTACAGATATATTAACGTGCATTGCATGATACAGGTGCTGGGGCTTTCTCAGGGCAGCGTGAGCGACATGCTGTCTCGGCCCAAACCCTGGAGCAAGCTGACCCAGAAAGGCAGGGAGCCCTTCATTCGCATGCAGCTGTGGTTACTGGATCAGCTAGGCCAGAGCCTCAGCCAGCCCCCGAACCAGATCCACTCTCAGGGTGAGACTGCAGTTTACACACACATCAACAGAAGCAGACAAACAAGAATCACACTTGAGATGCTTCCATACCAACATTTTAAACATAACAATGCACATTTTGATCTGTACTACATGCAGTGGTTATATGTAGGCTATAGGTTTACAGTTTTTTTGTGATGCCTCCCGCTTCTAGAAAAAAGCCCAGTGACGGCCCAGTCCTCGCCCTCCCCGCCTCCTAGCCCAGCAGAGAGCCACCCAAGTCCTCTGGTTGAGCCTGTCAGCCTCTCCCTGGAGAGCATCAAAGAGAACCAGCAGCCCGAGAGCTTGGGCCTGGGGTTGCCCCCCCACCCAGAGGGAGGGAAATCCACTCCCAGCCTCATGGCCCTGCATCAGCCCACAACCCCCTTGGGTATCCAGGAGCTGGTAGCCATGTCTCCAGAGCTAGACACCTATGCCATCACTAAGAAGGTCAAGGAGGTACTAACAGACAACAACCTAGGTGGGTGTAAGTTCACACTGTTAAACTGACACTCCTCATGCCTGCAGACCTGCAGACAGCAAGTCTTACATACACTGTGTATGTTTGTTTCCTACAGGCCAGCGTCTTTTCGGGGAGACCATCCTGGGTCTTACTCAAGGCTCGGTGTCAGACCTGCTCTCCAGACCCAAACCCTGGCACAAACTCAGCCTGAAAGGCAGGGAGCCATTTGTCCGCATGCAGCTGTGGCTCAATGATCCTCACAATGTAGACAAGCTGAGGGCCATGAAGAAGATGGAGAAGAAAGGTGGGGATCCAGAGAGTATACTGTAATATTTTTCAGTAAGTTTATGAATTTCTTGGTGTTTTGCAGTCCACTTAAGCTGCATATTACTGTCTTCCCTCCAGCCTATCTGAAAAGGCGGTACGGGCTGCTGAGCACCGGCTCAGACAGCGACTCACCCAGCACTCGTTCTGAGTGTGTGAGTCCGGCCTTGGCCTCACTGGACCTGTGCCCCTACAGCCAGGTGAAGAAGCCCCGGGTGGTGCTGGGAACTGAGGAGAAAGAAGCTCTGAGGAAGGCCTACCTCCTGGAGCCCTACCCCTCTCAGAACACCATTGAGATATTGGCCTCCCAGCTCAAACTTAAAACCAACACTGTCATCAACTGGTTCCACAACTACAGGCCAGTCCAATAACCTTTGTGACTTTTAATGGCTGCCTCTGTTGTTTTCATTACTACTATATATAAACTGAACACCTGAAACGTAATTTGAAAAAGTTACATCAAATATCCTGACACTTGAGTATTTGTCTACAAGCGACGGCCTAACAGCAGTATTTGTGTGCAGGTCCAGGATGCGACGGGAGGTGCTGATGGCGGGACTGCCAGACAACGACACAGATGCTGAGCACCACAGCTACTCGCCCTCAGTGACGCGGAGCCCCCTCTCTGATGGAGAGGAGAGGAGGCTGCAGCAGCCCTCAGGACACATCCCCTCCAGCCTTCCTCTTAGCGCCAACACTGCACTGCCTCATGTCAAACAGGAGGCAACAGACAGGGAGGATGAGGGGAAAGACGGAAGGGAGGGCTCCATCAAACATTCGAGAGTTCAGTGTTTTTCCACTGCAGTACAGTTTCCACAGTTGAAAAGCGAGCATGAGGACTCCATCGCTGGCTGCCGTGAACCCCGCTTGGCTGGCCAGAGCCTAAGGCAGGAAGAGGGGATGAGCAGCCAGGCTCAGGGGCTCTACCATGTCGCAGTCTCCATAGATGGTCCCCAGAGAACCAACCAGTCGAGGCATGAGGGGGAAGACTCCGGAAAGTCACCTGTTGACCCGGTCAGCTTTAAGGCTTCGTCAGAGCCCTGCCGCAGCAGCCTGGAGGTCTCCCTCAACTCCCCGTCTGCTGCATCCTCACCCGGCCTCATGATGTCAGTCTCCCCCGTCCCCTCCTCCTCTGCTCCCATTTCGCCCTCACTGCCCAACCCGCCCTCGACGAGCACCAATCACAGCCTGGACCCTAACCCGCTCCTTCCCTTCCAAAGCCCCAAACTCAACAGAAGCACTCAGAGACGCAATGAGAAAATGGCCAACCTCAATAACATCATCCACAGGCTAGAGAGGGCAGCCAATCGAGAAGAAACACTGGAATGGGAGTTTTAAGTCCCCTTCCTTTTCCTTGTATCTAGTCCTGATGACCCTCGCGGCACACAGGAGAGTCTCAAATAGAAGCTTCCTGAAGACTTGGAATGGAGCCTGGCTCCCGAAGGCCTGTCTTCTCAGACTGATAACTCATAGGAAACAGGGACGCCAAGCTAAACATGTGGCTGAATTCCCTACAAGATCTTAAAGAGTTGAAAAAAATTTATAATTGTGTATTTGTTGTTTTGGTTTTTTTTGATAATGCATACTACTTTGAAATATATGTGACAGCACTAGCTGTTGTTTTACCTATTGGACTTGACATGAAGACTTTTGCAGCTATGGTGTCATAAAATGTACACTGAAGTTCTGTAGATTGCCACTGGGTGAGATTAAAAAAAGACCCCTGTCTTAAGCCATTAAAAGCACTATAACTATTTGAAAAGAGACATTGACCAAATTTGCTACTTTTTGAATAGCAATTTTTCAGATTTTGTCTGTAAGACTGGACAGTTTAAGTCAAGTAACATGAAATCCTATTACTGACTGAGGGATAGTCCTTTAAGACTCTAAATATTCAACATCTTGTATGTACTTAGTTTCTTGGTGATATGTTTTGAAATATTTGTAACTCACACGTATAAAATGTGGTTGTACATGTTGTAGAATTGTCTGCAATAGCCTTCTCTAAACCTGATGTAGCATGGTACTCACCTGACCCTGTTATCCTCTGTAGTTAGTCACCTGTGATTATACTTGAGCGAAAACAAGAGAAAAAAAAGTTGAAAACCCTCCAAAAAATAAGAAAAAATGAATCCTTAAATCTAATGAGTAGAGTACTTTTAGTGTTTTTTTTTTCTTTGAATAATCCTTGAGGTTTACAGTTTAGGGCCCTTGTGCTTTTGGTAATAAGTGAAGCATTCACTACGCAGGAGCACAGTTTACATGATTTCTTTCAGACTTACCTCTCTGACCCTCTAAGGCACTGGTTCTCAGACTGTAACAGGCCAAGACACAAGACACCTGGTTTACCTCAGATTATGTTGATGCACACCATGCTATAATCATGTGTTTCATTCTTATACATAAACATGACCCACACTTATTTAAATCAATGGAGGGAAAGTACTCTGCATTATGCCTCCTGACGTGCAGAGATCAAACATGAAGCAAGTGACGAGTTTTAATGAATTTAAATCTGTCTTTTACAAAGAATATGCTGCTGTTTGAAGAGATAAGGAGCGAACAATTCCTTTATATGTGTGTATTATGATCCTCCTCACCTGGTTGAGTGCACTTTCTCAAAATGGGTCATTTGTTGTAGCTAGAATAATGGGTACTTGATCAAACACCTCAACCTCTAAGCACTGAGACGTTTAGCTGAGCAGTTTGATACGAGGTTGCCATGAGCAACACTGCAGTGTTGTGAATTGATCTCTGTTGGGGCTAGAACTCACAGGCTGTGAGAGCATGATACAGTATGACCTCTCATCAACATGAAAACATCTGATCTGTAAGTACACTGTCTTCAAGGACACAAAAGGTTACAGGTATCCCCTCATATTATCTTTGACCACTTGTGTAATGTGTCTGTAGAAGTTTCTTTGTCATGCTTGCAAGATGTTCTTTATGTATTTTGCCTCTATTTTATACTCAGAACAGTTAACTAGATATCCAATACCTCGTGTATGAACTACTTACAGCACTTAGATTTTGATAATTGTGAGGACTCAAGAAAATTTCAAATATCAACATTATCCTAACTTAGTGTCCACAAGTCTTTGCCTTTACTGTATCGTTGAAGTTGGTAGTAAACACTTGCACATGTCTACATAGTTCAGAGGACTCGGATTGTATTATGTAGAGATATATATTACACAATTACTAAAAAAAATAATATCTTACATTCTTGGAACAAAATGTGCTGACTATATTGAAATAGAGTGTACAGATTTAATAAACCAAACCCATTCAAGCCAGTTCTGGTCTGGCAAGCTTGCCCACGTTTTAGACCTTCTCTCAGGGTAGTCTTGCTTTTTAAAGCTTTACTGAAACAGTTGCTCTCATCAGCGGTGGTGACTATGATAAACAATGTGTGGTGTAGAGAATGATTCCGTTACATATTAAATGGACCTGTGGAAGTTGTGCGTATATGGGAAATGCAACTTTCACAGAAAGCGGTGGTTTGTTGGAGAGCTGTTGCCGTTTTGTAATTCATTACACAGATGTGTCAAAGTACAGCGTAGATTGGAACTACTAGTATGAAGCTAATGGGTTGCATTTTTGAGATCAGTAGACTTTGCTCTCTAAAATACTGTTTTTGTTTTCTCTTGGAGCCACAGAAGATTTTTCTCTGGTTTTCGTACCTCCATTTTTGTGCATAATATACTGTATGATTAGAAGTGGCATTTCTTATGTGGAAATTTCATTGTCTTTCATGGTAACATGAACATATGACGGAAAAAGAAATGTATTTACCCAGACCATTATCTCTTCATGTAAAGCCCATCTCATTGTTTTGCATGCGAATCCATACTGGTCACATGACAAGGGATAGACTGTGTTTTTGTGTTGTTGTTCTTGCACAGGGACATTGAATCAGCACTTAATGTCTTTTTACATTAGTGAAGTCCATGCATGGTGCAGCTGATAAATTTGGCTCTCACAAAGTCATCATGAATCCAGTCAAATCAGAACCCAATAACGACCCAGTAAACATCACTTGCAGGTGAATATTTAAATCAAGATTATTTCGTGCCATATCATATGCCTCATACATTATCTTCACAGGAGTAATGCCTAGTGGGAACGTGTGATTTAAGAGGGGTGTAGGGCTTTTTGTAACACAGTCCAGAAAAAAGCAAAGCTTTTTGTAACAAGAGCCCTACACACTAGATGGATTTATTTTATAACTGACATTAGTCACTAAATAATGAGGTCATTGGTCAGCTAAATTTGAATGATTGCATTCAGAGTTGTTAATATAGTAACATTATGAACTGAGGGTTTGTCACAAAGAAAATGTTTCATTTGAAAGTCAGCTGTGAGCCAATAAAGAGAAGTGTCCTGCAGGCTTAAATTACTGTCTAATGCCTCACACATCAGGCTATTATATGTTAAAGAATGGACAATGGTATGCCAAGCGTCTTGGAAATGAATTTGCATATGTAAGCCATCATTCAATACATAATTGTTTAAGATCCTGCTGTGTTGTGTTTTTATTTCTTCATGATGAGGAATGACCACCCCCAGTACAGATTAATGCACACAAATTAATGCAAGCACATTCATAAACCACTATAAAACTTGCCTCACTGTCCTTCACTGTAATTATTGAATGCATCTAAAACAGCACGTTATAGCCTCATTGTGTTCTTAATTAGCAATCTTTCGATGATCCAAACACTGAATGAATTCAGGATCAATTATGTGCATTTTATTATCAGGCTGTACAGTTATTAATTGTAGGCCCAGTGTTTACATGATCGTACCGCATGGCGTATCTGAGCCCCTCCCCCGCCCAGAGCGTCGCTCTGACGCGATGACGTCGCATACTCACGTAGGTTTGTTGGGCTGGAGAATTCGCGGCGATGGCGACGACGGCTCGGTGCTGGAAAGGGACGCAGTGAAGCTGGCCTCGGCTCGGATATGACTAATGTTTATTTGATCGAGGTTTATTTGCTGCTGAGTAATTGCACGGGCTTCGGATGAGTCGTTGGCTTCTAACTTCTCAGCACTCCTTCTACTGGTGAGTCCGCCGGTTGTGGCCGTTCCTCGGTGTGTTTTGACAGAGGCCTCCGTTTTGGGTTCCGCCCTCCATCTCATAACAACAAAAACAGTTGCAGAGAGCTGCGCTAGCTCAATCAGCTAATGTTAGCCAGTCGGCTTACTGGCTGGTCTATGTCACAGCTACTAATGGCAAACATCGAGTACTATGAGAATGCAACACAACAGCACACTGCTTACAAGTAAATGTTGATGTCGGCTGCTTTCAATCCACTTTGGAGTAAACGTTAACTTGCTAGCATGACTTTACTGACGTGCTATTCTTGATTAACTATTGAAGTTAGCTAACGTTAGCTGCAGAAGATCTAGCTTAACGTTACCCTACCCAAAGAGAAGGGAGAGCAGTAGTAATGTTACCGCTAGCTAGCTAGTTACTTTTGTCTGTTGGCATGGGTATTTATCTACCTGACGAACCTGTTAGCAAAGCTGACGTTAGCTACTAACTTTTGCCTGGCAATAAATGGTTTCTCCATAGTTGTTAACGTTATGTTTAGAACACTTGGTTTGCTAGCACTCATTAAGATTCAGACGTGTTTGGGTATGGTCTTTGGATGACAGTAGCTTATTTTGTATTTGCCAGCGTTACGTTTATTTCTTCAGCTAACACTAGCTATAATTTTAGCTAGCGTTAGTTACCGTTATAATTGGATAGTGAAGGTTTGAAGTTAACATTAAACCAAATAAAGTTAGCCGACATTTATGGTTTTACGTGAATGAATCCTTTTTAGTGCCGCTCAACGTCGCTACCTGACCGTCAACGTAACGTTAGTGAAGCTAACTGTACTGTCAGTCATTGCTGTTTATCGCCTCAGTCAGCATTTGTTTTAATCTTGCTGGTAATAAAAGATTGAGGCTATTTGCTTGATAATGTGGCAGCCTTTGATGCATGGTGGCCCGTCACGGGATAGGAGTAACGTTAAGGCTCTAAGGGGCTTAGCCTTCCCTGTGTGACTCTAAACTCAGATCCAGACTGAGCCGTAGCCACGGGTCATGAGCCTGCTGCTGTAAACAGAGCCCTGTGTGTGTGGCAGATATACTTTATCAGGTAGCACCAGCAGTAAAAGTTGGACTCCTCAGTCCATGAAGTAATGCCCTCCCCTGGCTGCTTCTCACCAAACGACCAAGAGGTGCTGAGGTCCTCTTCTGCCACTTGTGGAAATGCAATGGCGTTTTTGTCTTGTTTCTGCCCTTATGCATCTTAAATGCCCCTGAGAAGGTGTGTTGTTGTTCTGCTCATTCACTGACCTTCTCAGATCAGATTTCAGTTTCTGCAAGAGTAGCTGACCTTTACCACTATTTCTGGGCCTGTATCCTAAGAGATCCTTAACAGCTTGCCTGTTTTGAAAAGAGATGCTAGGCCATATAACTTTAAGGATAATCTCCATTACCTGTTAATCATTACCTGAACAAAAAAGTTGGTATCTATTTATGCTCTTGGCGAATCAAGATATGTTCTTTAGCAGTTTTGACTGGACAGAAAATGAATACTAGCCTGTTAATTCTGTGCTATGAAGTGTTTGGCTCTGCCAAGTATAACTTCTTGATCAGCCATTTGGGTTATGTAGCCAACTGTTTATTGGTTTAACCAAATATAATGTTTCTTTTACAATAGCACATCTGCCATACCTTCCTTTAGCTTGTATTAACCTCAAGACGTCGGGGCGGGGGAATACCATTTATATTATGTCTGAATTTAGTGTTCTCTGTTTCTGAAGGTTAACATTAGATGACCAGTTCACGTGACTGAACCATGTCTGTGTGCTGGCTAGGCTGTAGACTTGTTGTTCAAGATCCAGTTGGCTTTTTTTCCATTCCACAACTGAGTTTAAGTGGTATCTCTGAGCTCACATGCACGCCACTGTGGCCACCAGTACAGCTATATTTACAAGGGAATCAAAAGAGCTTCTGTAGCTCTTGGTGAAAAACTCTGCAGTTTGCACAATGTAGCCATGTTTGTAAGGAAAAGCATTTGCTCATAATTCAGGTTCATGTTTGCCTTAATTTCCACAGATTTCCATGTCTTACTTGTGAGAGTTTCCAAACAGGATCATCAGGACTGCTCATTGTCCGTTACTGATTGTCTGTGGTAAGTCTGAAATATACACTGCATTACTGTTTTTATGTGGCATTAGTAGCTGTGCTGGTTCTTTGTCTGTGGGCCATCAGTACTCTAGTCCCTCTTTACTACATTTCTTGCAATTGACTGAATATGAGCTTTACTAAAGCCCTAAATCCTGCTATTGCTGGCCAATCTTTTTCTTGTGCCATTTCATGTTGAATTGATTTGCTATTGAACGTTTTGAACATGACTACCCAACCACAGGCTGTCCTGGTCGATCAGGGCCTACGACCAGTTCATTACCTAGACCTGATCCCTGAGAAAGTATTTACACATCCTGATTCTTGCGTACAACATCTCAGTAGAGATAGAGAAGCAGTTTGAAATCCAGCCACTCCCTGCAACATTTATCTTGTGAGCTCTTTGAAAATGTCAACACGCAGATAGAAATGGTTGTTAGTTTGGGTTATAATTTCATGTAGTAATTTCATCCAGAGTAGATGCAGTGATCTGGCAGATGAGACTTTTGAATTTGCTCTTTTGGGGAGATTTTGTAAGTTATTTGGTGAAAAAATAACAACACCATAATTACATTGTTTAGACGATGAACATGTACTTTAAAAAAATGTTGTGCCTTTATTTGAGAGTGGACAGTAAAAAGATGACAGGAAATGATGAGGAACGACATGCAACAAAGGTCCCTGTCTGGAATCGATCCAGGGACCTTGTAGTTTGTGGTCGGTACCTTAAACCGTCAGGGTGCCCCGATAAAAATGTGTTGACATTGTTGGACACCAACCGTCTCCCAGATCAATGATGTAAACCTTAAAAGTAATTCATATTTTATTTTCTGCAAACCGACCTTCCAAGAATGTTTACGTGATTAACATGCCAGATAAACTATCTGGTGACCTACTGGTTTGAACAACTGAACCTTGGATACCTATTGAATTGAACTGAATTGAATTGCAAAACAAATCATTAATATTGATGCCTTTCCAATAAGTCATGTTTGAAGAAAAGGCAGCTCCACAATGTCCTTAACCGACCTTAAATCAGAATATCTAATATAGTATCTTTGATCACGAGTTCTGTTCCTATAAATGTTGCCCCATGTTTTACAGTAATGATCTCTGGTGGTACTAGTTGCACAATAGCTCACATTTGGCAGAAGGAGAAAAAGATTTGGGCAACCTGAGATTAAAATGTGAGAATGTAAGAATATTATGGTCTCTGTTATTTTGTTTTTGTGTTAAAGATAATGGCTTAAAGGCATCATATACAACCGACATGTTTTTCTGTCAGAATTACTCATCAACTTTCTGTGTTCTTCTACAGACTGGTCCAGGCCGGAGTTCCTTGTTGGGTGACCCACACTCCTTCACAGGGGCCATGGTAAAGTGCTTTCAGTTTATGCATGCTTTGGACAATAACTGCTGTGTTAAACTCTCCATTGATTTTCACTCTCAATCAGCTCGGTTTATCAGGAAGCAGACACTTACATCAGCAGTGTGATAGGTCCTCAGAGGCTGCTGCTTGGGGAGGGTAGCTTTCAGTTTGTACTGCAGAAATTAGTGTTGCATCATGACATAGCCCCTGGGTTGGATGCGTTGCCTGTTTAATGGTGTGCGAGTGTGTGAGCCTTTGTGTTCTTGGCATGCTGCTGTGTGGCAGCCGGCCCCTGGCTGGCCCCAGCATGCTGCTCCTTCAGCCATGGTGACTGTATGTATCAGCTGGGCTCATGCTGAGCCAGCATCCAGCAGGATGTGCCCTTGCTTTCGATCACCTTAATCTTTCTTTGCACAATGTTCGGACTAAACTCTGCTCCTGACCAAACGCAGCCCATAGATTCATGTCGATCTCTGTCTGCACACAAGGCCAGAAATTTTCTTCCCCACCGCTTTGCCCTTGAAGAAAAATCCTCTCTACTTGTATATCCATGCCTCGCATTCCCCACAGATAGGAATCCTCTGTGAAACACGGTCATCTTGCATAGGACCACTGTGACCTCAAAAATGAAAACCTACAGACTGCTGGTGAAAACTGCCTTTATGCAAAAAATATCTATAATTTGATTTTTCAAACCAAAAATTAGATTTAGACTTTGTTTTCTTTTCAGGATCTTTTGTAAATGAAGTACTGTGCCTTTATTTCCACTTTTAAAGCACTGTATGTTACTGGAATCTGTTCTAGCATGGCCTGTTGTTGTGCAATTGTAGTAAATTAGCCTGGGTTGCACATTACAGTGTGGGTGGGAAGGAGAAGACCGCCACGCAAAGCAGCGTAAATGCAGCACTGTCAACTTGGTTTTAAATCAACTCTGGGGTTGTGACACAAAAAATGCTGCTGTCTGTGGCTGGAAAAATCGAGGTGAAGCGAAGGAGTACCACTCCTTTTCACCCCAAATCTACTACTAAGGTGGACTTTAGCAAGGTTTTTAACTCCATCAGTTCAGCTAAGATTTAACAGGCCATTCCCTGCAGGAGGAGGAGGGCCAGCAGAGCTTGGAGTGTATCCAGGCCAATCAAATCTTCCCCAAGAAGCCCCCCGTCCTGGAGGAGGAAAACATGCAGGTGAGGAACCTGCTGCCCTCACTGCGTATCTCTTGTGCTGTAAAAAGCTCCGTTAACCTGACAGTTATGTGTAAATATGTGGGCGAGTCTCTTCTCTGTAATCAGTTACATAACCACCATGACACATGACTTAAGCTTACTTCCAGTTTGACCGCTCTCAGAAGTAAAGTCTCACAAGTCAAGTGATACCTGAAGCCCTTTAATCTGAAAACAAAATCAAACTTATTTCACTGTATGTTTATATAAAAAAAGATTTCATAGTGAATAAACTTTAATCTCCTGTTTCAAGTCATTCACTGGTCATCTCATCACT
This sequence comes from Nannoperca australis, assembly GCA_036023655.1. Taxonomy (NCBI): domain Eukaryota; kingdom Metazoa; phylum Chordata; class Actinopteri; order Centrarchiformes; family Percichthyidae; genus Nannoperca; species Nannoperca australis. The sequence continues at coordinate 1,282 of JAVQJD010047244.1, read as the reverse complement.
CAAACCATTTATGTGGTCCCTTCATTTACATTTGACTTTGCTGCTTCTTAGGTTGAATTTAGACCAAATCAGGCGCTGCACAGCCTGAACGCACCACCCATGTTCAAATATATGTGAGGACTGGTGTTTTTGCTGCAGTGCCTGATTTGGTCTGAATCGGTCTGAATAGCTGGTGTTTAAAAGTGGTAGTTATGTCACCTGGAAAACTTCCACTTCATCACTGTCCAGTACTGCAAATGCTAAAAATGGCCTTTGGTCATAAGGCCTTTTGCACAACAAGTATGTTTAAAAAGCCCCACTTGGAAAGGTGGCAAAGTCCCTGGGTTTTATAAACATAATGTTGTTCTAAACATATAAACAACTTGCTGTGGAAAAGGGGTGTACAGTTTAGACTTATAAACTTTAGATTGACTTGCAAGAGTGAACCATTTCATTTTGCCTGACTTCTGTTGTCAAAATGGTCCATGTGTTGATAGAAGTTGCAAAATAGTCATCATGTCCATATCTAGTGAAACAATCAATTGTACCACAGTTGTGAGCATATATCATCCTCTCTGGTGATCTGTGTGCCTCTGTAGTTTGTTTGAAATGTTTTATCTCCTGCTGTTGCTAGGTGCCCTTTCCTGAGCTGCACGGGGAGTTCACAGAGTATGTGGGGAGAGCAGAGGACGCCATCATCGCAACGTCCAACTACCGCCTACACATCAAGTTCAAAGAGTCCGTTGTAAATGTAAGTATCTTTGATAAGTGGCAGATGAGCATCAAGGCCTCTCTCACAGCTCAAAATGACAACATGAGAATGAAGGACATTGTCTCTACTGGAGCCTGTGTGAACGTGTTCATTAGTGTTTTGTGAATGGACAGAGTCGAGGCCATTGTGCCAGTGCTGTGGCGACCAGGCCATTCAGTGCTGATGTGTGCTGGCAGCAGCGCCGCGTGACTCTTCATCACCTCTGTTTCTACACTCGCCCGCCCGCTCTGCTTTCTCTCTGCTCTTGCCGTTGCTGTGGTTGCAGTGTTTCCAGAGGGGATGCAACAGTCGCGCCCTCTCTGCCTCTTTTCACCATGATAAGAAAGAGAGAGACTAGCTTTGTAACCCAAGTGTGGTCACTTTGTAAAAAGAACCCTTCCTCATTTGCCATTTCAAAGATGTTCGCTGCACTGTGGTTTCTTAGTTTAAACAGTGTTTTATGCTACGGCTACTAGACTGGCTCCATTACATTTAGAACAGAATGACTTATTACAACAACACATATAGGCATATTCTCTCTCTCTCTCTCTC